>WYDI02018131.1:0-21271 GCA_009867235.2 Psittacus erithacus
TTATGTTGAGGACACCAGAACTGCACACAGTACTCCAAGTGAGGTCTCATGAGAGCAGAGTAGAGGGGCAGGATCACTTCCCTCAACCTGCTGGTCACACTTCTGAGCGCACACTGCTGGCCCATGTTCAGTTTCCCATCAATCAACACCCCCAAGTCCTTCTATATCCCTTCTTTGGCATTTTGTATTGCTACTTTTGTATTGCCATTTTGGGAAGAAATGGGTGTATGGACTGCCTGCAGAAACTCAGCAAGAGCTGTCATTCCTGCCGAGTTCCTGCAGGCAATGTGACACAAGCAGGCTCCAAAGCCTCTGTCTCTCTTGCAGAGGCAAGATCCAGCCAACAGCTCCTGCTCTGTGTGTGGCTGAACCCCAGCATCCCCCCAACTTCAGCACTCTAGCTGCTAACGCAAGGTGGATTCAGAAGTGCTTGTTTAAGTTTTCTCCTGTTTCTTTTTCCACTGCAAATTTTATTCTGTCAGCACAGGCAGGTGCAGACAGATGTGAGCTCACCCAGCCCCTACTCCAAGCCAACCAAACTTGTGCCAGCCCCTGTCTAGGAGCCACAGAGCTGTATTAGCATGGCTCAGTGCCCAAGCTAATGCGCCTGCTGAGGAGGCATGGGCAGGGGAAGCTTGCATCTCTCTGCACAGAGCCTAAGAGGCCTGCCCTGGAAAGCTGAGGACCAGCTACCTCTCTTGAATGACAGACAAATTCTTCTTAAATACAGATACAGGTACGAAAGCAAAGGACTCTGATGATTTCAGGGAAGGGCCTGTTACCTTTCTTTGAAACTGCCACAGATCAATCCAGCAGAGACCCTAGGAAGAGTACAGCAAAAGCCAAGACTCTGGGGAGCTGGCCACCTCCTTACCTCTGCTCTGGCCCTCTCAGCCCAGATTGCCTATGTTTACCTTCCCTTCCTTGAGGGAAATGGAGCATAATGTGCACTTTCCTAATGTAATTTTGGCCAGCAGCTATTGCTTGAAAGCTTTATGGTGGTCTGACATTAAAAAATTATAAATCTGTTAAAAAAGGTAACACTTTCCTAGAACATAGTCACACATTATAGCCTATTTTGATAGAAGGAGAACTGTACCAGCATCCTTCAGCCCATATGTAGGGATGTCAAAGAAAAAGAATAATTTTCAAAAGCAATTCCTGGCTGCTAATTAAAGGTTTACTATCTGATCCTTTGTATATCAATATGGTGATTCAAGGCTGTTCCCGTTGCAATATGTAAGTGCATTCAGTGTTTCTTTGTGCAATAGCTACTTGGCTTACCATGGTAAGACATAACTTCCAATGTTTGTGACCAGGTGGTAAATGTTCAGCAAAAAAAGTCCAGTGTTGGTGTGCCCAGTTTTCTCTTAAAGATAAGGAGAATCAGGAAGGGTGCTAGTTCTTCATTTGGGCTACTTTCAGATAAAAAGTTTCTGAATGAATTTGCATTAGGTAATCAAAGCTCAGCAGCCAAATCTAACAAATCTAACTCTATTCTAAAACTCCCATGAGCTTCACACCCCAGAAACATCTTTCTCTCTTGTATTTTTGTCTGTTCCCTCTCCCTCTAACCATTAACATCCAAAAGCAGTATCTTGTGGAATGGGAATCACAGGCAATTCTCATAAATGAAACAGACTTCACACAGAAGATCCTAGGGTTATTTGAAAAGCAGTATGTTACCCTGAGATCTGGCCATGTCTGATAAATACTCAAATTTCAGTGACGTTTTGTTATTTGGAGTAGCCTTTCTACTGTAACCTGTCTCCATACAAGCCTGTAGACAAGTTAATGTGAATAAAAGGAAATAATTGAAATCAAGTCCTTGAAAAAAATCAAAAGTAGAAATTGCAGTTGTTGGATGTTTTCCTTCTGCATCCAAATGGGTCAGCATGGAAGAAGGAGCACCTGTAACAAAATCAATCACTGTATCACTGTGATTCCAGAGGCTGCAGCCATCATCCTGTTGCATATCCTTGGGAAAGTCCAAACTGAAAAGATCGTACTGTGCTGAGATGCTTGAAAAATTATTTGGGTTGTGGCATGCAACAAAAATTTATTCATTAAAGACTTGCAATTGTGACCCAGCCCTTCATCTTGCACAAGATCTATAAAAAAGGCTGAGTGACTATAAATGTGTCCCTTGAAGCAAATTATGGAAGACATTATAGGAAGACTGGTTTCTAGCCAGCTCTTCTTGCTTAATGAATTCCTTTCAAGGATGTGTGAAAGTTCCATTGAGACCAATGGTGAGTATCCAAGGACTCCTCTAGGAAGATTTTAGAAGGGGTCCTGATTATTGTATTCATATTTTTCTTCTCTTTTCAGTGAGCAGTTAGAAAATAATTTGAAATGGTAATGCTACAGTTCTAGCACTTTCGACTACAGGAACAGACCTAACCAATCCATGAAGTCAGCAAAAGGCTCTTGGGCAGATTCAGTTTTATCACAGTGAAAATCAACATGCGAATTATTACAATTTGTGTGATGCCCATTCTGGAAGAGATAAAAAAATATTTTTTTGCATCTTCCACATTAAACACCCATTAATTTAATTAATGCACTAGATCTGTATTTTCAGCGTGCTCCCACAGACATCAGCTATATATAGATACGGAATAAGAATACTAAGATGTGAGGAAGGCTTGGCTCAGATCAAATACCTGTAGGTACCTTCTATTTATGATACTTCTTGCAGCAAAAGGACTTTCATCTACACATTTACTATGTTCTCATCAACTGACTTCACACATCTTCTGTTTCTCCATTAACAGAGAGAGAAAGATAATGATCTGTAATGTTTCTCCAGAGAGAGAGAAATGCTACTCTAGAGAATGGTTTGCTCTTTCAGAAACCATTGCTTCAATCACTCCTGCCCAAGATGATGAGTGGAGGAAGCGAGGGATAGAAATTATGAACAATAGGGAGAGAACCTACTAAGGGCAATGAATAGGAAAAAAGAGGGATGTTTCACCTGGGAAGGAAAAGGCACAGGGCAGTGGGGAAAAGTTGGTAAAGAAAGAGAACAGCGTATAATGTGCAGACAGAAAGGATGGGACATGAATGAACGGAATAAGAAAAGGGAATGAAGTTTTAACTGAAAAGTTCATCACGAGATCCTTATTTGTGTGTCTTCCCACCTAGTTGTACTAGAAAATCCTGATATTTGGCTTTTCACTTAAGTACTATAGCAAGTCACAAGACACAGTTAACAAAGCATTACATATGCCAGACTAACTGTATACACTGCTGGACCTTGTCAGATTAATTCCTGCAACTGCTGTTGGTACACCTCTTTGTAAAGTGCTACATAAATGATAATTCTTGTTATTATACAAAAAGATAAGCATACAGCAACAGGTGTTGCCACATGTAGAAGAAATTACACACACATACTAAAATACCTGCTATGATGTGTAACAAATAACCATACAGGTCTACAGGCTGACTTACAAATTGAGTTGCCATGTAACTAGGGGTGCTTTCGTTGTTATCAGTAAGGCCTAACACATTATGTGTGTATAGAAAAGACATGCACACCAGGAGTATCTTGCTACAGTCTACATAGATGGGCAACATGCAAGAACCAGTCCTTCAACTAGTTTGGACAGCTGAGCCATAGATTCTAAGCATTTCCCTATTTTATTGTTTTTCAGACTACAGACAGAGGAAAATTAATTCCCCATGTAATTCCATTGAAATCAAGTACATTAACTGAGGGACTGCATTTATTTAAGCCTGTACAAGTATTTATGAGATGAATTTAGCCCTAGAATGTGTTGGCTGATGGCCCTTTATTGGGAGACGAACTGGACTGCTTTACTGGGAAGACTCCCCAGCCATTGGGAGTGACAGTAGGGAGGAGAAAAGAGAAGAAAAGGTCAGAACAGAGTGTCGAGACCACAATAATTAATGCTTTGTGAGGCAGAAAAGGAGACACACTCACAGGATGGCAATTTAGCATTTTAATTCATATGATGTGGTGCTTCAAAGTCAGATCAACGTCTTGAGTGCATCTTTATCTAAACAGAGCTGTACCACACTTCCTATTATTTAAAAACATTCACAGCAAGCATTAAATTTTCCTGCCAGAGCAACAGACGTCCTGCCACAGATGACAGTAGGAGCAGAAACAATACAGGTGGGACAATCTTTTCACCCTTTCTCATTTTAGATTCTAGAAATACACCTGACTTTGGTATCACAGCAGCAGAGGCCTGCATAGCTGAGAATAAGAGATGGTTCATTTCAATAAAGAGATAATGACTTGGGTATATTTGAAAATAGAGATAATCGAGCTAGAAAGAAGCTAGGAAAGACTACAAAGCAAGAGAGGGAGCATGAAAAGAAAGTGCACCTCCTCTTCACAGAAACTAACACAAAAAAGTTGTGGCCTCCTCCAATGTTTTGCAAAGCCTGTAAATTAATTTTAAATTTCCTTTTCCAAGTTATTTAGAAGTTCCTAAGGCTGAAGAATGCACCTCTTGCAAGACACAGATTGTTCACAATGCTTTAATATGGAGATAAAAGTCCATAGCCTTACATAAAGTGGGTCATCATGCACAAAAATGTACGTGCCCTTTGAAACACTCAGCAAAGTGATCAACATTCAGTAATGGTTTCTTCAGCTTTCTACAGGGGAAGCAAATTAGAAGCAATGTGGCAGCCTCACGGAAATTACAACATGGGTATAACTGCTCAATTCAACATCAAAATTAGTAACAGAGTAAGTGTAGGATCAATTGAGCTTCTTTAGTTCAGTTTCAAATACTACTTATTTGAAAATACTACCAAATTTTAGTTTGTCACATACATTTATATTTGTGAAACATGACATCCCTATGTATCTGTTTCCTCCTGTAGCAGCTGGGTCTCGGAGACTTCCATCTTTTCTTTGCAATTAGACTGCCACAATTATCTGTAATTCTGTCACCTCTAGAGTGGATTACACAATAATGTAGGGCAAGCAGAAAGGTACCCTTGGAACCACCAGTCTGTGGGCTGTAGAGAAGTTTTGACCAATGTGCTCATACAACACTCAGGCTCCACTCACTGCTTTGGACACCTTTTCAGTTCTAGGTATAATTCCTATTTTTAGTGATACACTGTTAAGCCTCTGATGATTTCGAACCCCATTTAAATGTCGTGCCTCCTTCAACTCTGCACTGTTGCTGTTGGGAACTTGGTTTTCCAAAGCCAACAGCCGAGTATTTTTGGTCTGTACATCAAACCCCACAGTTGGTACATTTTGGGCTTCTTAAGTCAACTCAAATGTTTCCAGTGTTACTGCACTAACATTTTTGTATCTGGTTGGTTGGTTTTCTCCTTTGTTGCTGGATTGGCAGCAGTGGGGCATTCCTAGCTTCTTGCTGGACCCTCACAAAAGGCGAATCACCATCTGAGACTAGAAGTCAGAATATCCCTGGGTTTACAAATGTTAAGCACAGGTGTGGCAGCGGACTAAGGAGTGCTGCAAGACTTTCTCTTTGTTAGCACAAGCAAGCAGTATGAGCTCTCCAACACCAAGGAGTATGGCTACATATCAGAAACCATACCATCAGTATGGTCCCCCCCAGCCCAGTCAGGCTGGAGCTACACCCTGAGATGTTACATAACAAATTAAATAGGAAAATATGCATGTCTGAAAAGAGAATTATCACTGTTGATATAATGATTACTATGCTTCTCTGGAAAATGCAATATAGTGTGGTACTTTGTTCAGGCACTTTTTTTTCAAGCCACTATTGCCTGCTCCGAAGGTTCAAGAATTACCATTTGACCTTCAAAATCATAAGCCTGTCTGTAAAATGATAAATGTGGAGCTCTTTTACTTTGCCTTCTGTTTTCTGAGCTGTTAGGGTGCACCTGGGTCACACTTGCAAGCTTTTTACTCTAACCATTAGGACTAGAAACTTACTTTAAATTAAAGAAAGAGGAAAGCTGAGTTTCTAACCTCATTACACAACTCTAGTAGCTAGAGTGTAAGTGAAACATCAAACATCACAAGACTTGTGATAAAATCATGAGTGCTGACAACATCAATTTAGAGTAGAAGGTGGGATAGCAGGGGAAACTCAGGGCAAATGGATTTACTTTTTATCTTAATGTTTTTACAGCCTAACTACTTTTATCTTTAATCAGAAGTTTTCAGTGGCAGTTCTTTCTTCATGTAGCTGTGCATGACATCAAAAGGTCACTTCTGCATTAATACCTGATGCCATTTGCTAACTGCATCTTTCTCTGAGAGATAACATGAAAAGGTAGGTGTACTGATGGTACACCTGGTGCTATTACCACAGCAAAGAGGTATTATGGAAGTACAGGTCATAAGTGCATGACTGAAATGGTATTGAGAGGGATTCCAGTTCCCTATTGTGTGTGTGTGAAGAATACAGGATGTTTCTCGCAGCTATGATATTTACTGCCTAAGTGAAGAATACTGTATTGAGAATTTACCAGTAAAGATCCACATTCTTTGCTACAAGACACTGCTTGCTATATCTTTTATGCTTCAAAATTATCTCAGTGAAGAGTAATATGGAAACTTACACATCTGCATATAGGTAAACCTTTCACTAGAATAAATTGGCTGTAATTAAACCAAGTAATTAACACATCACTATGACTATAAATCAACAGACTGGACAGATCAAGAATTCAGGTCAGTCTTAAGTAATGCCAAAGTGGCATCAGTGACAAAATGGTCAGCTGTCCCTCCACTATTAGTCCTCAAACTGTGTTTCTACTGTTTGAAATCCTGCAGTTAGAGGGATTAGAATATACCACTTAGAATGTACTCACTGGTTCATTCAACCACATGCAGAGGGGTTGTTGTTGGTAGGTTTCTTGGCCACTCACCGGCTGTCACTGGGCTGATCTCTCACTGATCTGAAAAAGGCCAGGGCTGCGCAGTGGCCAGTTAGGAGGTAGCTCCAGCATAACACTCTTGCTCTACCATGATAATCTTATGATTTAAAGGAAGAGTTAAGCCTGGTCCAAATGGCCAGTTCACTTCAGCTGCTTTGCACATCTCCAGTGGTACAAGCAGAGCATGCAAGCAAATTTCATGGTGACAAGCTAAAGATTTTATATGACGTAATGCTGATCTTACATATCTTCCACTCACTAAACAGCCTCCAGTCCCATGTGGGCGAGACCGAGTTCTTCAGTTCACACTCAGGGATGATTATGTTGCTAATTGCTGGGAGAAACACAACCCCTTCGTAAACCGAGAGGAGGTGCTGAGGGTCTGCAATGTGGCCCTTGTCACAGCAGAAGTGATTCAGCCCAGGGCTGTCGCAGCAGGAACAATTTGTTTCTCACACTGCACCACACTCTGCGTGAAGGCAGCAGGGCTTCCAGGGGCTCTACAAGGTGCATTTTTGCCCATCCCTTCAGCTACAATGTTGCCATTGCTCACACGAAGGTGTAACTCTGTATTCTGAACTAGGATCAGTGCTAGAAAAGAGGATGAAGGCAGAAACTGATGCGGGGGAGCATCTCCCTTAAACCTTCCTCCTCCCCTCCCTGCATCAGAAGTGTATGCTGAGCAAGGAATTTTCCCCAAAGAAAGGATGTTACGCCATAATTATGCAAAGAAATCAGAATATTATAATGATTCCCCCCCCAATCATTAAACTCAGGAAATTCAAGACAAGTATATATGCACAGTCTTGCAGCACTGAAATGCACAACTCAAAAACCCAAATAACTGTAGATTTGTTCTGATGTGATACATAACCATATGTAATTCACAAGCATGACAGAATTTTACAGTTTATAGTTGGAATTTAGTAGAAAAAGAATTTAAAAGAGAAATTCATTTTAGAAATACATTTCAGTACATTTTTGTTCCACATTGCTACAGGAACAAGGTTTGACCCTTTCACTCTCATACAGGTGATTTGGTGTTAGGTCCAATTTGGCAGATTGCATCTTTCTATAACACTCTACTACAGAGGTCAAAGAAGGAAATGCATTGTCATCTCTGCCTGCTTTCTTGGGGGAGCATTGAGGTTAGCCTTCTGGATTGAAAATCTTACCACAGAGACAGAAAACAAGATTGGCTAACCACAATGACGTGACTCAAAGAATTAGCAACACTGACATAATGTAGGCATTCCTTAAAATCCAAAGTCAGAGTTCTGCCTACTTTTTAAAATAAACAGCAATCCAAAAATCCAGGGCAATAAAACTCCATAGGCATCTCAGAATTTTGTTTCAGCCAACATCAATCTTCCTTCTTTTCAGACAAGCTGAATTATACTAGAAAATCAGCAATGTTAGATCAGTCAAACCAGCTGAATGCAAAAGCTGAGGGAACAGACGAAATTTGTATTGTGTATACTGAAATAAAGAAAAACTGCTCATAAAGTTAAATCTTATAAGGAAACACTACAGCCTAAAACTTCTGAGAGGCCTCTGATTAAATATACAGTGAAACGGGAAATGGACTTGGGCTTCTTTGGACTTCAGAGACTGCAGCTTTTGTAGCCAGAGCTTTAAAGCAGCTAAGTCAGGCTTACTGCAAGGAGAGCAATAGAGCCACGGAGTGCTAGGACTAACCACCCAGGAGTATACCCAGTTTGATGGATTCTGCAGCTGACACTGCTGGAATGCCACTGTTAACAGGCACATGAGCTAGGTTGTTCAAAGCATCTGCATAAACTAGGGCACTGCAGCATGGGCACTCCTGGGACTCATGCTCACTACCCTTCTGGATTTCATTGCAGTGGCAAGATGTGACATCCCTGCCTTTCTAGAGGACGACCCCTTCCTGCAGAGATGGCAGATGCAAACATGTGCTAGTTGCTGAGTCACAGATGTGGCTATTAAACTTCCCTGTTAGTTTAAACTGATTTATGTTAAAGATACCAGACTGAAAGCTGCTGAGCTTCAGGAACAGCATGTGTTTGTTTCTGTTGATCATACTATAGTTTCAGTGAAAACTGGGTAACAGAAGCTCCAGCCGCTGAGGAACAGTACCCATGGAAATGCTAACAACACTGAAGGGTCCTCTGTCAAACCCCATGAGGCTCTAAGAGGTTTACATACTCTTTTCACCAAGGCCAAGGACCTCTTGTCATACATCAGCCACATCTCTTAAAAACAGACCCGTAATTTGAAGCTTCTAAACCATATGGGACACGAGTTTTTAATGCTCCAATACAATCTTCCTCAAGCTTGCCACATCTGTAGGAACAGAACATCTCACTGCTCTGTAGGTGCCCAGGAATAACCTTTAACCAAAGGAAATAGTACAGAAACTGTAACAGAAGAATACAAATGCATATACAGACAGCACAACCCAGTAAGAAAATAATTATTTTCTCCTCATAGAATCATATCACAGTATCACAGAATTCATGGTTTCGGTTGGAAGAGACTTTAAAAATTATCCAGTTCCACCCCCACTGCCATAAGCAGGGACACCTACCACTAGACCAGCTTGATCAAAATCCTGTCCAACCTGGTCTTGAACACTGCCAGCGATGGGGGCAGCCACAGTTTCTCTGGGGAACCTGCGCCAGGGTCTCACCACCCTCACAGGAAAGAACTTCTTCTTTATATCTAATCCACTCTCTCACAGTTTAAAGTCATTCCCCCTTGTCCTGTCATGACATGCCCTTACAGAAAGCCCCCCTCCAGCTTTCTTGTCAGCCCCTTTAGGCACTGGAAGCTGCTCTAAGGTCTCCCTGGAGCCTTCTCTTCTCAGGTTGAACAACCCCAGATGCTGATAAGCTGCAGGAGGCCCGTCACTGTTCCATCCAGCAAACAAGCTGTGACCCGTTCATGGCTAGGATCCACCATCCCCCATACAATGATTCTGATTGAGGTTTTCTTAAGGAGTGCCCAGAGATGAAAAACTGAACTTCCCTTAACACAGAGCTCACAAGACCTCCTCTGCTCTACTGCTACTCAGCAAGGCATCTGAACTTGTCTGTGGAAAGCAACTGAAAAAGAAGATAGAAAGGGGATAAAAAGGCCTCAAGGTTACGCCTCCGTTCACTTGGGATTTATTCGGTTTCCTTTCACAAAATGATACAGTAAAGGTGGAACAGGTCTACTGGACCGCTGAGTAGATCTTACTTGAAGAGTAGGAATAATATCTCCCTACAGCCATCCACAATGAAGAATGTTCCAGTTGTCAAAATAATTCTGTGCTGAATAGCAAAATCCACAGGTGGGAAGCAATTCTCTGGGGTGCTTAATAACCGCACATATTTAACATCAGCACTATTCTCTCAAACAAACTAGAGCATTTTTCTGTGGTGCCCTCCTGCCTGTTGGCCGAAGGGATCAGAATCCCGAGTTCTGTCCCAAAAGGCTGGATCCAGACTACAAACTGGTGGGCTGGTTCTTGCCAAGACATTTCTGGAGGAATTATAAAAATCCTTCTTAGAGAAGGGAATTACATGTGGTACTTAGGCAAAAAAGGCATTCCATTTATAAATATAATGACTTTTGCTATTCCATCAAGAAAAAGAACTTAGTAGTGCAGGATACAACAGAGAAAATTACTTATGTGTTGACACAATATAAATAGAAAACAGATCTGGCTGCAACTAAGTGGGAAATGAAAAACATGAGAAAATATGTAACTGAGATTACCAGTTGGGGGGATAACTTATGACCACTCTAGTGCATTCTGTCTATGGGAGTATAGTCCCTCATCATGCTTTATGTTTAGATTGTAATTATGTGTGCTTATTTAACAATAAATGCATAATCTTACATTTATTGGCAAATTCTTTTCTTTTCACTGATGACCCTGAACACTGCAAGGCAGGCAGGCACTCTTCTGCAGTGCCAGGCAGAGACCAGGATATGGCTGCACACAGTTCTTCTGCTTTAGTGTGCTATAGCACAGGTTAGGGAAGACAGCACTGAGTATGCCATTCACACTCACATACAGTGACTGGAGGCAGTATTATTACTTAAGGAATGATTTTGACCACATCTCTTGTGTTCAGAAACATGCTCCTTTTACTCAGGCTGCTTGTCTGGGTATGTCCATTAATGCACGTCTTCTGCATTATATTTATGAAGAATATTTTTATCCAGCATCTTCATTCTTAATATTAACGATTTATCACATATGGTGCACTGTATTTTTATAAAGCTGTAAGATACCATGGTGATTAACACCATATGAGAACGTAAATAGACAGGAACAGGATAACAGAAACCTCCTCCCAGCAGATATAGGGCTTTTATTTGGCTTTAGGGGAAGCATCTCAACTGCATGATTTTACTCTGTACATAAGAACTGTAGGAGTTCCATAATAGAAGACTGTACTGTACTTAACAATGTTGTAGAGAGAACAAGAAACCTTATGCTTAACTTCTCCCTAGCCTTGATTAGGATTTTCAGTTCAGTTATGTAAGGAAAGATTGATTATTCTAGCTCTTTTGAGCATACAGATGTATTACTTTGACTATATATGCACATATATATTTCCCAATATTTCTGTTAGAAAGAGAACCCAGCTTTGAAAAGCCTTGCAAATTTGTCCTGTGAATACTGGCAGTCCCCACACAAAATATACTCACTGAATCAATACCGTAGTGAGAAACTAATCACATTTTACTTACCCATCCCAAGACTGGGAAAGCCAGGAGACACTGCAACACTGCTTCAAATGAATGTGTTACTGCTGAGCTCACTGCAGGCTGCTCATGTGTGCCCACAGTCCTCCTTCGCATCTACCTGGATTAGGGACTGCAACGGGGAGAGCCATTCCCCCTGCATTACTGGATCAAAAGCAGGTATTTTTCTGGAGTGCAGCAGGCCAGCAAAAAATGGGATTGTGTCTGGGCACTGGCATATACAAAGTGGCCAGTTTGGAAGCTGCTGGAAGAAGTTAGAGTGAAACTCATGGTACGAAAGGGGCTGAACCTGAATTTTGGCTCCTGCTGGGCTCCCACGGGAGACAAGCAGAGGGGCTGTGAGGAAGTCAAACTGGAAGCTGCAGGCTGGGCATCCCTGGGTGCCGTTTGCTCCTCTGAGCCCAGGGCTACAGGGAATGACAGGGGGTTGCAAGGAGCGTGCGGAGATGAGCACTAGCAGCCCCCCATGCACCTTACCCCAGGCAGCACAGTAGAGGTTAAATAAAAACATGCACTGGGGAAAAGGCCATTTCTGCAAAACTGGTCACTAGCAAAGAAAAGCAGGGAGGCCCCCAGGGATGCTCTCCTTGCCTAGGGATGAAATGGGATTATGATGGTAATGTTTGCTGCACTGTAATTAAGGCCGTGTCAGGACTTTCATTAAAAAGTGTGTTTTGTTGAGGGTCTATGGCTTGGAGAAAATTCTTGCTTGAGGCTGAAATATAGCATTGTTCTCAGCCAGAAAACACACGCACAGCCTTTATTATATATGTAATTTAGAATCCCAGTGTAGTCTTGACTGTGAAGGCTCTACTATTGTTCCCATATGGGTATGTAACTAATTGGTTTAAAACATTAGTACGTAAGTAAAGGACAGAATTCTGGCTGGACCTCATGTAGATGACACGTCCCCATTAATTGTGTGCAATTAGCTTCAAAAACCAAAAGCTCAATTCTGCCCTTCTTACTCAGACCCACAGTACTATTGAAGTAAACAGCTCCAAACAGGATTGGGCTCCTAGGGTTTACCAGACGACAACCCAAGGCACCTGCCTCTCCCACAGAGTTGTTAACTCCATTCAAAGTGAGGCCATCCTGTCCAAGACAGAGATTATTTCCTCACAAAACTGGCCATATATGACAAGGATACTTCTACTAATAGTAGATAAGTTCCTATTTTCATAGCATCCAAGATCTCATACAAGGAACCAGGACCCCTGTGCACTAGGTGCTATACAAAACACAGAATAAGAACATCGTACTACTCAAAAAAGGCATGATTTGATGCACACAAATAAATCTCCCCCGTTTCATAGCTGGGTTTGTATTATTTCTATTGAGTAATCTGAGTGTAATGCACCACTCCTGCAAACAGCAAACACTGCTCAGACATTTATTTAACTTTCTGCATGATAAAGTCCTAACTCCACACCAGCCTATTGTCTTTCCCCAGGGGTGCACACAAAGGGACCAGCTACTGCCCTGTGTGCTTGCTACTGGCTTTGAGTTTTCTCCTGCCTTGCATGTAGCTGCAGCGCATAGAATTTACAGGGCACAATATTGAGTGTGTACTGGTTTCAGATACTGATTTGATTTTACTCAAAACTATTAGCATTCCACATTTTTGAATAAAAAAAATAATGCAACCAATAATATGTCATAAAAGATTATTTTCTGCTGCCCACCACCACATGTATGTCAAAACTAAAACTGAAGAGTATTAAAGTTTATAAAATTACAGTTTCATAAGGTTGTAAACAAGACAGGAATTCCATCAAATTAGGCAAGTCACAGAGAATGGAACTGAAGTTCCTAAGTAACTTGTGGATGTTTTATGTGACTTCACATGAATGCTAAGAAAAATACAATGTAATAGCACAGTCCATTGTTTCTTGTAAGAACAAATTATATAAATTGTTAGTTTAGGAAGAATGTAAGCATTCCTGCAAATGCTCAAACACAGAACAAACTTTATTCAGGAGGCAGTTGTCTTCAGCAAAACTATTCATGCATTTACTTGCTTATCTGCCTAATTTAGCATCCTCAGAATCACGGCCTTGGTATAGAATACCTTGATGAATTTCAGTATAGTGCATCAGCTACCGCTTGTCAAAATAGGAAGATTCAAATATAAACAAGTGATGCTTTTATTAAGCGCAAACATGTGCAAAATTAACATTCCTGATAGACAATGCTTTTCCACATAGGAAGGTATTATTAATAATAGAGGCAGGCAAGTGTAATCCTTCATGTGGACAAACTCACTCCAATAGGAGTACCTTTTAAAATTTAATTTAAATGAATTAAAGAAGTTAATCTGAGAAAAAAAATAAATAAATAGAAGCCAGAAGAATGAATGAGGCTGCATGGGGGTTATACTATAACCACTAGTTTTAAATTCACACTTTGGCATGCACAAAAAGAACATTTTCTTATGAAGATAAAAGCCTCCACGTGTAATAACTCGATATACAGACAAGCCCTAGGGGCTTGCATCTTGAGCACTTAACATTTTTGGCCTCCTCTTAATGGATAAAAAAGGTGTGTTTCTCAGTCACATTAGCCCAGTCTAAGTAGCTTAATATGATGAAAATGCCCCAGGCTTTGGTGAGACTAAGGTGTAAAGGTGTGAGGTTAGCACACAGATCACAGCGTGGGCAACACTGCCTTTAACACATACTTAACGAATCAAGTTAAAGTAGGCAGCGGATGGGGAGCCTGGACTGTATTAGCCCTCGTCCATGCAAATGCTAAATTAGTTTGTGTGGGGAGTAGCTGTGGTACAATATAAGTCAGGATATTTCACCGTGGGGCGAAGGTGAGAAAACAAGAACTAGAATGAAATGGGATTTCCTCATAGACTGTGAACTATGCTGCCTCCAAAGAAAGCAGTTAGATGGATTTGAGGGGGCTGGACCTCCTCACTATCTGTTCATTACTCTGGAGCACCTGGTATCTGCAGTTCCCCAGCTGTCTGAGGATGCTGCTCAGGACTAAAAGAAGGGTTATTCCCCACCATCCGCAGAAACAAGCATCTCACCAAGCTGCTGGGAAAGTCACCACTGCTCAAGGGTATGTCATACCACTATCCAGGCTGCTCTGTTGCCTAAAGTAAGAGAGATCTACAAGATGACAAGTAAGCAAAACTGATGAAAAGAAGAAACAAACATTTCAAGTTTAAAATTAGACTTCTACAATGCATTCATTAGCATATGACAATTAACATATGCTAACTTTTTTTTTAGTCCAGCCAAGTTTAGCACAAATAAACTGGAAGTCATACATTTGTATGACGTAATCCTGATTTTGCCACTTGATTTAGGCTTTGTCTAGAAATCTTTCAAATTATCTTGGGGTAGCTTTTTATAATACTGAAAAAAAAAAAAAAAGCCCCAAACCCCAAAACCAGTGAGTCAGCTACTTCTGAGCTACTTGGGTGAATATGAGTGCAGATATAAAAAACTACTATGGGCAGTTGATGGGGTTACTACCCTCAGCTATCCATTGCACCTTTTCCCTGTTTGCTACTTTTCAATAAGGATACCCCAATGGGATGTGCACTGCCATCAAAATCTCTCCAGTTTTCAGAAGAAAGCAGACAGTCACTGCAGTCAATTATCAATTTAGCATGGGTTAAGACAAAGTGGTTCAATATCCTGACCATTTAAAATGTTAGCATGCTGCTAACGTGTCTTAAATGAAGCCTTTGTCGTAACTTGGTTAACTTTTCTGCAGTGGAAACACATGTGTGAAGAGAACAAAAAATAAACTTCTGTTTCATGTAGAGCAATGAACAATCTGGCAGAGTTCTGAACTAATGTCATAAAACCTCCTGAAGTTCAACAAGGCCAAGTTCAAGGTTCTGCACATGGGTCAGGGCAATCCCAAGCACAAACACAGGCTGGGAGAGACTGGATAGAGGACAGCCCTGAGGAGAAGGACTTGGGGGTGTGGGCTGACAAGAAGCTCAGTATGACCCAGCAACACACGCTCACAGCCTAGAAAGCCAACCATGTGCTAGCTGTATCAAAATGAGCATGACCAGCAGGTCAAGGGAGGGGATTCTTCCCCTCTACTCTGTTCTCATGAGATACCTGCTGCATTCAGCTCTGGGGACCCCAACATCCAAAGGACGTGGACGTGCTGGAGTGAGTCCAGAGGAGGCCACGAAGATGCTTCAAGGGCTGGAGTACCTCTCCTAAGGAGACAGGCTAAGAGAAGGCTCCAGGGAAACCTCAGAGCAGTTTCCAGTGCCTAAGGGGGCTGACAAGAAAGCTGGAGAGGAACTTCTGACAAGGCCACGTAGTGACTGGAAAAGGAGGATGATTTTAAGCTGAGAGTACATTTAGATTAGTTATTAGGAAGAAGTTCTTTACTGTGAGGGTGGTGAGGCTCTGGCACAGGTTGCCCGAAGAAGCTGTGGCTGCCCTATCCATGGCAGTGTTCAAGGCTAGGCTGGATGGGCTTTGATCAAGCTGGTCTAGTGGAAGGTGTCACTGCCCGTGGCAGGGGGTTGGAACTAGATGAACCATAAGGTCCCTTCCAAACCAAACCATTCTGTGATTCTATGAAAAGAGAAAGTATCTGGATCCCATTCCTGATAGAATCTGAAATGCTTTTCTCATTATTTTTGGTACATACATGACTATAGTTGTATAATGCTACAATGGTATTTACGTATCAGTTGTCATTTGCCTTAACTAGGCTATTTAAGACAACATCCTGTCTTCAACTCATCCTATTATGAAGGTATCACTCTTTGTCTTAAGCACATTGGGAGAACTTATGTTTTGAAGTTAAAACTGTTAGCATGCATTGTTTAATCAGTACTGCAAAGGTCTCACTTATATTTCAGAAACAATTCCAAAACCACAGAAATGTTTATTTTAAGGAAGGTTAGAACATAAAATTCTTGTTGAAAGTTTCAAAGCTGCTTGGCCTTCAGAGCTAAAAAAAATTAGGTGAGTCAGTTGACCTGAGTTATTGTATAATGAACTGGAGGATCTCTTAAGATTCAGTAAAAGCAGAGGACCTGTTCATTTAATATTGCATCTTTGCTGTAAAAATGTGTTTTCCAGATAGAGATATTTAAAGGAGGTGGCTGGTGCAGGCCAGGTATAAACAAATGTAAAATTTTTCCTGACAGAGCTGTTCAAATGTCCTGAATCAACAAAGTACTTCTACAGTGAATTTATGTTTGGTGACACAATTTCTCCCAGCTTGTCCCCCTGCCTTCACTGAGTGATAAATAATACTAGCAAATACAGTTTCCTACAATTCCATCTCCACTTCAGGTTCCTTCTCACAAGTCTCTTTCAGTCCTACATAGTTCTTCACACCTTTGATTGCCATGGCAGTGACCGCAACAGTTCATAGAACAGATCTGCCTAGCTTTGTCTGGACATGTACAGAGATGAGGCAGAGCAGCATGAGGAATAGTCCTAAAACCCTTAACACGCTCTTGTCCTAGACTATGCTACACCGGACCTTTATCCTGCCTCCACTCAGATTTTATACTGTTAGCCACATATAAATAGTTAATATAAAAAAAATGGATAAAAAAATTTAGAAATATACATCTGCTTTTGCACGAGACAAAGCCTAAAGCTCAGCCACTTTAGGTGGTCTATTGAACAATGTCTGCAAGGGAGGACGGGGTGAACCATGCATGGAAGAGGGGATATGGTGATTTCACTGTGTTTCTGCTATGGGATGTGACAGTTATTCCCCATACACCTACAGCAGTTGATCTGAGTCCACAGCACGCTCACATGTCTCAGGTCCCATCAATCTGCCCATGCATAGCAGCTCTGACACATCCCATACTCATGCAGGCCATTGCGCATGAGCGGCAGAGCCACACATGCACAGTCAGTGTTTCAGGGGATGGCCATTTTTTTTAGCAGACCAGAGGGCAACCTGGCAACTCATCCAAATGCCACACCAGTGACCCTGCTGCGCAGAGGCTATAGCCTTTTACATCCCTCTCCCTCCACTTCCCTGCTTTTTTCCTCTCTACTCCACCCAAGTCTGGGCCTGTATGGCATAAACGTTTTCAGTTAAATTATGCTAACTTGCCTGAGTTAACAAAATTCCAAGGCACTTTCTTCTGTGTCAGACAATATATAAACAGATTAAGCTCCCATACCTGAAGTCATCTGAGCAGTATACCTACACTGTCATTTGCAGACTTACTTCATAATACAAACACTTAGCTCAGGATATGTATTTTAATTTGGCAGAAATAAGTACATTTTCAGTAATAAGGCCAAGAAATGACACCAACAATCCAGCTGTTGTCCTTGCATGGCTAGCCAAAAGGGAAGACTTCATATAATTTTAATTACATATATGTGTACAAGTATGAGTATAGATAGAGATAAATGTATTACTTTTATCTCAACATATAAACATGAAAATGTCACAAAGTTCTAATTTAATTACTCACAAACCTAAGGAATGAACCAACAAAGGCTTTTTGTTATGAAATGGTTCCCAGGAAAACAGGCCAGCAGAAGTAGTATTTGCCACAGCATGCCATTTTAATATAGTATTCCTGGAGCTGACACATGAAATATTTAGGAAGAACAGCATAAAGGTCCAGATTACTCTGTTTATTTTTATGTCATAAAAATACTAACATTAGCTCCTCCTACCCTCCCTTCCTTGTCGTACCTGTAGGCTACTCTAGGCCATTTTACCAATTGGGATTCAAACACTGAACGGAAACCTAAATGACAAGGGAGAAAGAGTGCAGAGATCTCAAGACAAACTTGCATGTATTTGGAGTCTTAGAGGTATCGCTCCCCACGATTTCCTC
Organism: Psittacus erithacus; assembly: GCA_009867235.2. NCBI lineage: Eukaryota > Metazoa > Chordata > Aves > Psittaciformes > Psittacidae > Psittacus > Psittacus erithacus. The sequence goes on from WYDI02018131.1 coordinate 18,434, forward strand.
AAGTCCGGCGAAGTCCTCAAACGTGCCCGCCCCACACGAGCGACCCCTACACGCTGCAGGGCAGCACGGTTCATTTCTTTTCCGTCCATACGACCGGGGTCATGATTCAGCATCTCTGCACCGAGTTACTGACTCCCTTCACACCCGCAGCTCCAGCCCCGGACAGAGGGGAGGGAGAAAGAGAGGCCCAGGCCCGGGGAGAGGGACCCCGCGGCGCTAGCCGCCACGGGAGGCAGGGAGCAGGGAGGCAAAGACGGCGAGAGCGAGCCAAGGAGACAAGCAGGCAGGCAAGGAGGGAGGGAAGCAGGAGGCCGCCTCAGGGGCTGCCCTCAGGGCGGCGCCTGGTGCGAAGGCGGGCGGCGGGGCCCCTCGGCGGGCAGCGGCACGGCCTACCCCACAATGGCAGCCCCGCTCCACTCCCACCCGGGGGAGGGCCCGGGAGGAAAGTCTAGGGGTGCGGTCCGCTTCCTCGCCCCGTGCCCGGACTTTTCTCCGGCTCCAGGGCTATAGTGTTCCCACTCCCCTCGGAGCCGGAGTTCCTCCCGGCCTCCGGGACACGCTAAATCCCGTGTAATGAGGCTTAACCCCGCCCCAAGCCGCGGCGCAGCCGGGCGGGCAGGCAGCCAACTAGGCCCCTGCCCGGGGGAGCCCCCCCGCCGCCCCGAGCGGCCGCAGCTGTTCTAGCCAGGGCTGCTGGAAAGCGGCCACGCTCCCCAGACTTTGTCTCCCTCGCACACAGCGCTGAACTCTGCTCCCTCCCTTCCCTCCCCTCCCCCGGGCAGCCGCGGCTCCTCGCTGCCTTCTTCCCCCACCCACCCCGAGCAGTAGACGCACGGCGGAGGGAAGAGGGGAGCTCCCCGCCTTCAGGCAGCAGCCAGCCATGCCCCGGCTCGCCGGGGCTCGGGAGAACCTAGCGCCGCCGGGCTGGCCACCGTGCACTGCCCCCGAAGCTGCTGTCCCGAGGAGCTCAGCCTCGGTGCGGGGACGGGGCGGGAACATCCCCTTGTGAAGCGGCCACTTTCATCCCACATACAGATGAGGCTTTTTCTTTTCCACGGGGCCCTGGGGGAAATAAATAAAAAACAAGGGCGGGGAGAGAGCGGTGGAGCAAGCGGGCAGCCAGCCCCCGCGGGGCGGGGTGGGTGCGTGGGGCTCCCCGGGGCGCCGCGTCCCGTGTCATCCCATTCCGTCCGCGCTCCGCGGCTCCGCGCTTTCCCCGCAGCCCGCCGCGGCAGCCAGCCCGTGAGGTCAGTGTCGGCAGCGGATGGGTGTCTGCGCCGTGGGACGGGCGGCGGGCGGGCCGGGCAGGCGCAGTGTGGGGCCGCGGCGGGGGAGGAGGGCGGCGGGCGGGCGGGTCCTGTGTCTATGTGTCGCACTGGCGGGGGGGGGAGGGAAGGGAAAGGAGGGGGGTTACACACCAGGGCAGCGGCGGCAGCGCCGGGATCCCTTCTGCACCCCGCGGGGAGGGAGCCAGCTCCTCCTCCTCCTCCCCCTTCCTCCTCCCCCTTTTTCACCCTTCCTCCTCCTTCTTTCCCCAAAGTTAAACTTCCTGCTCCCGGCCCGGCTGGGAAGGGGACGCGGAGCCCGGCCGGACTCAGCCCTCGACACACACAACAGCTGGAGCTGTCAAAACTTCCTCCGCTCGGTCTCGGCCCCTGCCGCCTCCGCCGCCTGCTCCTCCTCCGCCCCCGCGGGCTCAGCGCGGGGGGAGGGCGCAGGGCCAGTGTACAATGAAGCGGCGGCCGCCGCAGCCGGGCAGCGCAGGAGCCGGAGCCGCCGCCAGCTCCCGGGGCCTCTGAGGGGGGGGCGCCCCGCGGTGGGATCCACCGCCTCTCGCTCGCTGTCTTCACCTCGCCCACCACCTCCCCCAGCCCCGACAGACCCCGCCGAGCCGGGGAGGGGGTGTTATTGTGTGTGAGACCCTTCCTGCCTCTGCGCTCTTTCTCTTCGCCCCCCCCTTTCCTCCCTCCCCTCCTCCTCCTGCTCTCCCCATGCTGCTCCCCCTGCTACCTGTGCTGGTCGGCGGCGGCTGAGGCCAGCAATGCGAGGCGGAGGTGGAGGAGGCGGAGGTGAGGAGGAGAGGAGCCGCGGGAGCAGGAGGAGCATCGGGATCCCCATCACCATCCTCATCTTCATCCTCATCATCATCATCCATGTGTCTCTCTCGTCCTGCTGAATAGGATGTCAACGGAGGACAAGAGTCTGGTGGTGGCGGTGGTGGAGCCGCCTCAGCAGCAGCAGCCCCCCGAGCCTGGAGCTCCCCCCCCAGCAGCAGCAGCAGCAGCCACAGACAAAAGACCTAGGGGCCGGCCTCGCAAAGATGGCGCTTCCCCTTTCCAGAGAGCCAGAAAGAAGTAAGTTCAGCGTTTGTGTGTGCGAGGCAGAGAGGGGCAGGGGCCGGCGGCCAGGCGCAGGCAGAGCTGTCAGCGGAGACTCGCCGCCCGTCGCCCCCTCCCTCCTGCCTAATGCCATTTTGAGAAGGGCACGTCTTTCTTCTCCTCCTTTCCCCTTTGCACTTTCCCCTCCTCCTCCTCCTTCTTCACCTTTTGTCTTCCTCCGCCTGTTTTCCCTTTTCCACTTTTCTTTCACCGTCCCTATTCCTTTCTTCTTCTCCTCCTTCGGAGTTTATCTTTAGCTCTTCTCCCTCTTCCTCTTTTTCCCTTGCCTTTGCACCTTCTCCTTTCTCCTTTTTGGGTCTTTTCTCCGCCAGGACGCTCAGCTGCCTTCAGCGTTTCCTGGCTATTCCCTGTGCTTGACGGTAGTTCCTCGTCGCTTTCCCTTTTGATCCCCCCCCCCCCCCCCCCCCTCTCTCTTTGGGTAAAAAAGCAGGGTCTGTGG
>WYDI02018132.1:0-11125 GCA_009867235.2 Psittacus erithacus
GAAAGTTAGAAACACAGTGCTGCACCAGCCACTAAGAAGGAGAAAAAATCACTGCTACTGCTGAACCCATGACACACAGTGTCCCCAGGTACAACCTGGAAATATCTTGATATATGAAACTAAATTTTATATTTGCCATAATGAGCAAAGCATGACTATTAGAATCATAGAATCATATAATAGTTAGGGTTGGAAAGGGCCTTAAAATCATCTAGTTCCAATACCCCTGCCATGGGCAGGACATTCCAACCTCGGATTTAATTCTTCTGCCTCTTTCTTACTGTCTTTTTCTGGCTTTTGTTCAGTTAGCATCTTGCTTACCCAGCCAAGGTAAATCTCAGCTTGTAACTTCTGGCTGTAACCAGTTTGGCAAGATGAAGGTGAAGAAAAGATTGCCTCCCACAGTCTAACAAGAGGAGATTAACAGTAACCTAGCCAAACATCTTCCAGAGCCCAAGGAGTAAAGAAGTCATTAATGGGCCTCATACCGTGTTCTTCTATATGGTCATCCATCAAAGGTATGACAAGCAACAGCAACAACAGCAAGAGAAAATTGATTTCCCTGCTTTTGTCTGTTCCTCTGCCTCTTCCCTCCTCCATACAATCACATCAGAGCTTTTTACTCTGAATGTCTGAGTCTATTAAGAGGTGCTATCCAGCTGCTCCTCACCAAGTACCTCTAAAGGCTTGTAAGAGATTTTCAAGCATAGTTTTTTTTTTATAGTGAATAAGCTGCCATTAACTAAGGTGAATTACTTATTCAAACTTAAACAACTGCAGAAATTTCATTTCAGAGTTCTACTTCCTTTCCTTTATTTTTCAACCATCACTTCAGGCTGGTAACAAAACAGATTTTTCATTATGTACTACAAGCACAGCTGCTTCATTTCCCAACAGAAATGGTACTATGTCAGTGCTCTCCAGCATAAGCTGGCAATGCTATTATCCCTGTTCTTTCAACCTTCAGTCTAGCTAGCTAAATTTGCCAATTTTGGTTTTGAGCTATGTGCCCCTTTCTTTGACTCTAATGAGCTCTAATGAGTTCATAAGGAATTCATACGGAATACCTCTTCTGAGTACTCTCCAGAGCCTGTTGATCATGTCACATGCTTTTTGAAGGACAGATAGATCAACCTAGAATCATCACCACATAGCTGATAATTCTTCTTAAAGACGTAAATTTGTCTCAGGGTACTTTCAGGAACTTTCTTCATGCATAAAACAGGCATCCCGAGCTACCAAACGATAAAGGAACAGAAGAAAAGTAGATGCAGTTTCACTGCAACTGCTTTCACTTGAGAAGGGAATTTGGTGCACTATGAAAAAATGAATACTGACAGCAGAGGTGTGTTTCTGTCCTACGCCTCTGACATCTTGTCAGGAGTCTGGGAAAACAGGAAGAAAATCAGAGGGTGGCTGACGTTTTTTGCAGCATTTGCTCCTAACATGTTCCTTCATCCACAGTTAGGACCTACTTTTACTCTGCTAAGACTCTGGAAGATGCATTGGGGTTTGCCAGTCACTAAGCTGCAAGGCAGTAACTGATATCCAAGAATGCATCTCTATCACTGCTCTGATCCTGTCCACTTCATAGATTTTTTACGACACATGCAATTAATTTTCTGACTTACCTCAGTACTAACTGCTTCATCTGAGGGATTGATCAGGACTACTGTTTCTAAGACATCGCTTCTGTGATGAAGAATCTTTTGACCTGCAAGTATAGAGAGAAAGTAAAAAAAAAGTAAAGAAATGTTATTCAACCAGTATGGTTTAAACCAGTGCTTCCCATGAGCTTATTACACGTCCTGTTCTGCGATAGCTCTCTGGTCACTCAGAGCTTTGCACACTGGCCACCACAGCTGCTGTACAACTCATCTCTTCAGAAACACCCTGGCATATGGTCCTGTGAGCCAGAAACATCGCTATGGGAAACTCAAGGTAATGAAAACAAACTGGCAACTGCACCAAGCCCTGTCTCTTCCTCCTGGCTGGGGGAGTCCCTGTAACTCACCTTGGTCTCACAGAGCTGGTGTGGTCAGGGACTGGAGTAACCATCACTAGCTGAGCATCTGGCCCTGTACTTTCATGTATATACACCACAGATATAGCTGAGATTACACAGTCCTATAACATGCCCAGGTGACTTTAAGTGAGATTTTCCAGCAACTAGCAGTGGCTTAGCTGCAGCAACAGGAAATGTGCTGCAAACTTCCCTGGCAAGAAGCAAAATGAATACTTGGGCTGTATACTGCTCTGCCCACCACGGCTGATGAGCACAATCTGTGAGACAAGCAAAGGAGCCCAGGGTGTCCCTGCTGCCCACCACCACCAGTGCCATCCCGCATGACACTGTGCTCCATGTCACACACTGTGGTTGTGCTCCTGAACCAGGCATACCCCTTGCAAACCCCAGGTCCCTGGCCACACTAGACGAACCAGGTGAAAGCCAGGACCCACCCTGCCAAAGCTCTCCTTTCAGCCCTCAGCTAATACTGATTAACATCGGGATGCTGAGAGAAATTGCCTGTGAGGGTGGTCGGACACTTGCTATGCTGCCCTGCTTCATCTTCCTCCTGCTTACAAAAACCATGGCAAGCAATGTTAGGCAACAAGAGTGAACGGGTGTACAAATAACACCTAGTTCCTTAATGAATAACGTCTGGACAAGACTGGTGCAGCCTCGCAGCCCACTGGCTTTCATACTTAGTAGTCTGTCTCCGTATTTAATAGCGATAGTCATCTGACTGGGAGTGGATGCCAGGAAAACACAACAGAACCCTTGACATTTTTTTTCTTATGTTAATTGGCAAGTTCTTATCGGAGTCTCTTTCTGTGAGAACTGCAGAGAGATTAATTAGCAGCCATACTGTCATTCAGAAATCCAGACTGGTAATTAGTCCAGAAAAACTGAAAGAGCTGTCCCTTCTGAGCAAACTGCTCGGTGCCATATTAACTAATTAAAATAAATAATTACACTTAAAGGGACGCACAAGGGACACAGAACAAGTCACCTATTTGCCAGCTTCAAAATACTCCTCTGTAAAAGAAACATAAAATGACAAAGCTGAGAATGGCCATGATGAAAGGATCTCTGCATTCCTGGGAGCACCAGGCGGCTGGGGCAGCCTGAGAGGGTGGGCAGCCAGCTTTTCCCACACCGCCTTGGTGCTGCCCCAGCAGTGAGCCTGCCTGCACCACCGATGCCCTCCTCCTCCTCCTTGCCCTGCCTGCACCCCTCCTGCCTTTCTCCTCCTTGCCCACCAAGCTCACAGTGTGCTATGTCTTTTGCTGTTGCACTGGGGAAGGCCTGCATTTATATAAAGAGCTTAGAATCAATTGATTGAAAGTGAAGGAAAAGGAAAAAAACCCTAAATGTTCTCAAGTAAAATGTGAGATGAGGTTGTAGGTTACTCTTTTATGCATGACAGTGCCCAGAGACTTGTATATAATAATCTAATTTGTCTTAAGAAACATGATTTTCTTGACATTTTTTTTTCTTTTTTCTTTTTTTTGCTATGCATCATAGAAAGAAGGAGACACACTGTCTATTACAAATGGGGAGGAGAGCAGGTCTCCCACTGCAGCATCCAGTTCTGGCATTATCCTCTGTAACGTAATTTATTTTTATAGCTCTGCTTCCTTGCCTAACAAGAATGCATGCACAAGGCTATATTCAATAAAGCGTCTAGATGGTTCTGTTAGTAAAGACTCCTTTAGAAGATGCTCTGCGATCTGATATTTTAGTTATTCTGCAGATTTCCCTCAAGAGATTCAGCAGAGTTTATTGAATCTAGTCTTTACCCTTGGTAATGAAACAAAAGAAACTGACACCCTTTAGTTGCCACGGAGATTTCTCCCTTAACATTTGGTGACACAGGGCACACATTTTGCTTCAGGCCAGACTAAGCTTCATACATGATTAGACATTAACACATTAAACACAGGTGGAAAAGAAATGTAATTAGCCACTTGCAAAGTTCTACAAAAGTGCACAGTGTCCACTTTGAAGCACCCACTTTAGATAACACTGAAGCTGCTCCAAGGTGTGTAGCTGTGAGAGATATGATCTGAGGAGTTGCAGCTCCTGCTGACCAGCACTGAAGGTGGTCACTAACATCCTATTCACCCATGGGCTAGACACCCAGCCAGACTCAAGGCGCATGGCTTCATGCACCTTGAGACTGGTTTCCAGGAGCAAGCATAGAGGTCTGCACCCTCTACACTGTGCTTGCTCAGAGCTGCATGTGTGACTACCTCTTTCTTTGATGCCTCAGCATCAGCATGTGTTACTGCTTATCACACAAGGTGGGGGGACCCAGTGGTGGCAAGGGTGAGTAACTATGAGGGCTCCCACCCCACATAAAACTTGAGAAGTTTATGGCTACTTGCTGATATCTGCAAATTGTCGATATCCCATGTCACTACTTGAGAAATAAAAAAAACCATGCATCTTTTTAAAAACTATTCACAGTTTTGTAAGAATGACACAGGCTTACTGCCCTCCATGATCCCCTGAGATGCTCAGATACAGTGAAGGGAAGTCTCCCATGAAAATAGTTTTATCAAACAAGCAAACTATCACAGTGTGGGAGCAGAAAGCAGCAACATTTCACAAACTGGCAAGAGACTGTGACTAACTAAACTACAGATGGGGAGGGAGAATCTGAGACTTGTGCAGATGATCTGGGGTTACTTTATATTGACTTTACTAGATTTTTGCAGCCCATCACTACACATTTGACAAGATATTTCTGTAAGCGTCAGAGGAAGGAAGGAAGGATGAAACTTCCAGGTTGCACAGAAGTGGTTGGATGAATAGATTTTACTTGCTTACTGATTCTAAAAGCAAGTCAAAGTCTCACCTAAAGACTTCCAGAAAAGAATATTAATCTTGTCTGGAAGAAATCTAAGTATCTGCACATAATTGATTTCATTAAGTAAAGCTTTACAGTAAAACCAGATATGAATAAAGAATTTTTGCAGCTGTTTGATTCAGAACCAGAGCAGAGAGAAGAAGTAAACAGCATATGACAATTGCTTAAAGGGTCATTTCCATACGCATCATCTGAGTTCCTATGGCCATAGGATACTACTGGTTCCCAACTCAGCCAAAGATCAATGGCAGTTATAGTAGTATTATTAAGATGGGGATGGCGTTACTAACATTTCCTAGGGAAGTGACTGAACAGATTTCTAACTTACATAGTTGATCTTTACAAGCCAATCAAGCAGCATGATCATGGGGCCCACTTTTAACAATGTTTATGTTACATTTATGCAAACACAAAATGTAATGGCAAGGGAAAGAATTTTTTCCTTTGGGAAAAAAAAAGGAGCTTTTTTCCTAGCCAACAGTAATGCAATAACCCATACATTTTAGATAATTTCAAACTCCTAATTGTTTCACCTACTTTTTCAAGTGGGGACTTAAAATTTATCTTCCAATACAGACATGTCAACCTTGTGTTCAACATGGTTGCTGATGTTACCAACAGAGAATCCAGAGTTCTGGATGACTGACTATTTGATGGTTGCTATTTCTTATACTTAATGAATAAATCTATTTTTCCTTGTTTTCAACACAAAGATCAACAGGCATAAATTGTCAAATGATGCTGTGACCAGCCCCCAAACCTCCCCACTATCTGCCTGGAGGCACTAAATTACAACAATTCCAGACCAAGGAGAAAGGATCAGGATCCATTTTTACAGATTATCAATTATCCGAAGAAATCTTGCATAAATGATATGGAGCACTCCATCCCCTTCACCTTCTCTGTTGAGACAGGGCCACCAGAGCACGTTAAGTTTCCACTGCCTTAAACTACAAGCTGGACAAATAAGTAAGGGTACAGCATTAAACAATGCAGTGAGTTTTACAGAGTTGTCAAAGCAAATCCTTATGTAAAAATCTGCAGTTCATCATCTGGAAGTAAGAAGAAAATTATTTGCAGACTTGATAGAGAAATGGCTGTATAATGAACAGGCACTGAAGTACAAGAGCTGAACTTCAGAAAACCTCTTCTAGAAAGCCCTGCAAGTGATGCCAGCAGCTGTGGAGGCTGATCAGTCAGTCTTCTAAATAGCTGACACGATGGGGAGTGCGTAACAGAGGCATAACTCCATTTACATCAGAGAAGACAGATTCACTGCCTCCAGTGCTTTATTCAGCCCAACGACTTCTTAAATCTAAGCTAGGTGCAAGGAAGATATAGTTATTTTTCCAGCAAGAGCTCTCATATATGTACAAATAATAGAGTACTTTACACATTTGTAGGTGAAAATAAAACCTATATACCTACTAGGATGCTGAGTTGATGTGACAGCTGTGAACAAAAAGTCAGCTCTACTAACATTGCTGAGTCCTCTGATGGGGACAAAGATTTGAAAGAGTGACATTGACTGCAAAGAGTGGTTGTTTTACTTGTGACTATTTAAACCTGCCACCTCTGAACACAATGGTTAGTTCAAATTCATATCTAATGTTACATGTTTTTTATGAGAATTATGTCTCAAAGTTAGATTAATCTTTCTTGCATCTGATCAGCTGGAATACTGAACTGTGTTGTGACTCTGCAGGAGGCATAAATCTGTGTTTTATCTTCTCCCTTCATAAATGGAATTCATATTCATATTTCATATGGTTCGGCTGCAGCTTGGTGATTGTTAAATGTTTTTCCTACTCACATCTTACTTGCAACAATTTATTAACTACAAGACCTGAGAGGCAATGTTGTGCATGTTGTAATTTAGGATTTTTAAGCTCACGTTTATTTAATGAAATAAGGCTTGCATATATTTCATTTCAGCTGTTGGGTAAGTTTCTATCTGTCAGATGTCGTTTGAGCTTCTACTTCCAGGTAATAACAGAGCCCTGAAAGTGGAAGGCTAAACAGAATATGATGATGCAGCCTGAAAGTAACTGCAAGATTCAGCCTCTATTTACTGTACACGAACCCAGTCAACTCATCCTTGCTTAGGACTGTGAGGGAAAGCAAGCTGATCTGTTTGCATGAATATTCATAGCTGAATTCATATGTTCTGCCTCAAACTTTAATACTGTCAGGCTTATGAACTGAGTGTGTTAGGAGCTGCTGCAAGAACTACAAGTGTTCACAGGGACTTCACCCCTCTGTGACCCATTCCTATTGAAATCTCCTGAAGTAAATTTAAGGCATTAAATGATGTTTTTACACACTTGGTTTATCAATAGACTAATGGTATCAACCCTTCACACTAAATATTGGTCTCTTGCACTATTTGCCAACTTCATGTGACATCTCATTTGTTGTCAAAATACAGTATTTATCAAAAGGAAACAAACTGCCGTCCTTTCACTCCCTTCTGTTACTGACAGGGGCAAATTATTACCCTCAGCTGTCATTCCTCACTTTTGGAAACAATAGTTTTCACATAGTTCTTGATGGTTTACAATTTCAGGGCTCTCTGAACAACTGATAAAGTATTAAACATCTCTTCAGAACAAAGTAGTACTAAAAAAATACTCTGAAAAAAAGTTGAAGCAAATCAGTTTGAAGCACATCAGTTTGAAGCACACTGACAATAAAAGTTTATCTGTTGTATTTTAATGCCTACTAAAATAGGTTTGTCTCCAGAAAAAGGGGATATGCCACAAAAACTGAACAAAATACCCCAGCAATTTCCTTATCAATTTCACTGAGGCTCTGAACAGGAGTGAAATTTAATCTAAGATTGCTGAAGTCCTCAATAAAATCCGAGTCAAAGGGAACAAGAATACCCCTGCTGTTTATATACTGAACTTGCAACAACAGTGGAATCCAATGCTTCTGACAAATGGGTTCACCCTTGACTTGGCTTAAGTAAAAAATAAATATAGCAGTCACATAAAAGCACCGATCTGTTCAATGAGTTCAGCTACAAGTTACTGGTATTGAGCATTAAGATTCGCTACCAACAGGGAAAAGTCAAGCCTCTTCTTTAAGTGAGTTACGGTCTTTAATTATTGGAATACTTTTTCAATCAGGATATCAAACCTTCCTCATCCATCCTACTATAATCGATTATTCCCACTACCTAAGATTTCATACTTCTGAGGGAACTACCCAATATCCTAACCAGTTGCTGTGCAGATGGTGGGTCCCTGGCAGCAGTCATTGTTTTCTCATTTGACACTTAATTGTTGCTCTAGTCAGGCATGCCTGTCCCTGAACTCTGCTGTTTCTGTCTTTTCTTGACCTGTGTCATTTACAATCCACATGGTAGACCAAGCTCAAATCCCAGAAGCCTTGTCTGTCATTATTTGGCAGCACTGCAATTTCAGGGAGAGGATGGCAAACAAAGGACAAAAATCTGAACTGGCACAGCTGGAATTACACATTGCAGACAGGTGAGTACAGCTTTATGACCCTGTACTAAGATCTGATTTCCTGTTGTAGGAGTTATAGGAAATAAAAAAAAAAAAAACAACCAAAAATGTGTTGATAGAGCAGAGCAATTTAATATCTGATCAGAAAGAGACTGGAAGAGTGATGGCTGTTTACCAGAGGGCCATTATGCCTTGCTCAATAGCATGGCTGTAAGTCAGTGTGGGTTTGAGAAGCCAACACCCCATCCTGTCCCCATGGGAGAACCCAGTGTCTGACATGGGCTTTCACCTACAATTATTCACCCAAAGTCACCATCTCCCTCAGGATTCACCCTTCCAACCTTAAAACAAGAGGCTTCAGAGAAAGCTAGAAGACTGCTGCACTCATCAATATGGAAATATTCATATGTGCCTTTATGTCTTATCCTTCAATTGTTTTGCCCTTAGAGCCTTTTTATATAAATTGTATAACCTTTTCCATTATTTTCAAGGCAATACGTAGCACTTACTAATGCTCCATATATTAAAAAAAACCCCAACAAACAAGCTTAGTATCTTCCTCCAAAATATTCATAATTGAGAATGGCTTCCTGAAATGCTGTTTCAAACCTTGTTCAGGAACATTTCCACGTATTGGTTTTATAGATTAAAACTTTACATACACTGTGGTCTCTGAACAACTACTTTCACAATGATGTTTATCTTTAGAACACATCTGATAGGTGTGAAATGGTTTTAACTCCATAAATAGAGATCGGGAAACAATTTCCAAGGTCATACAGAAACAGAAACCTGCATCTTTAGAAACCAACCAGAATGCTGCAGCTACACAATCCTTTTTGTTCTGAAAGGTTGATTACTATGTTGTGCATTAAAAAACACTGAATACTTAAAAAGCAATGGATACTGGGTTATCGTTTCTCTTGACTGCTTCCCAGAGATAAAGCTCTTCTACAAACCACTTGCCTGGCTATTTAAAAAATAGTAGAAATTTGTCCTATCTAGGCAAAAGCAAAGCAACTTAATCTTTTCCTCTCTTAGTTTTCAAATTTCATAAACTTAGGGCAACCAAGTAGGCAAATGTGAGACTTACTGTAAGCACACTTCTTGAGTTACACATCTCTGTTACAAGTAGTAATCTTAAAAAGCTGTTACCAGCAAGTTAGCAAACCAATGACATGTGTACTATGGTCAGACCTGTATTCTTAGGCTTTAATCTTTTCATTGTCTCACATTTGCCTCTTGCCTACCCTTAAGTCTTAAATGCATAGAAAATGGCAAGGACATTGTACGATACACTGCAGAACTGATCCATGGACCTGGAGCTTTTAATTTTCAGCTGCACAGCACATTGCCCTGGTACTGCATAGAAAATGGCAGCCAACAGGCACAAACGATGGGAGACTGCAGTGATGCAGAGCTGACTCATCAGTCCTGAAGGTCAGTGAAAGTCCTCGCCTGAGCCTGCATTTGGGAGTGTTACAAGCCAGGAAAAAGTAAGAGCTGCACAACATTAGCCCTTCCAGAAAGAATTTTCTGTTAGAAAGAAAGAAATTTTTTCTTTTTTTCTTTTACCACTGGAAAACATCTCAGATCCAGAAACTAATCATGAACAGACCATTTCTCACTATAATTTGTTTGCAATAGTCCCCACAATGTGGTATTTTAACTTCACACAGAAGAAAAAGAATCTCTTTCATATCCTAACTCAGTGTTAACTGTCAAATAGCCAACACAATCTAATTTGGAAAAAATGCTGCTTCTTTCTCAATAGCTCTGTGGCTTGTTACTCACAGTCCACTGTATTGAACACTACCATATATCGTAATTCACAAGATGAGTTAGAAGCTTAAGTGTTCCTTTGTTATATCAAGTGCCAAGTATATTCACACTACAAACAAAACCATTTACTGGACTATTAGAGACACCAAGCAAATTTGTGCATCAAGGGAAAAGTGCTTGGGACTTCTTTCAAGGGCTGCTTTTTATGGAAAACAAATATCAGATTTGCTTTGATCTTAATTATAACAAAATACGATTGTGTCAATCTGCATTAAATGACATTTTCTAACTCAAATCCAAGTGCACTCTGTAGGAAAACTGCCACTGAGATCAGTGAGGAATAGAAAAGGTTTTCTGTTTACTTGATGGCCTTCTACGATGAGGCTACAGAACTGATGGAAAACGGAAGAGCTACTGACATCATCTACCTGGACTTGTGCAGAGTGCTTGACAGTCCCACACAATATCCTTTTCTCCACATTGGAGAGACATCAATTTGATAGGCGGACCACTTGGTGGATAAAGAACTGGCTGGATGGACGCATGCAGGGAGTTGTGGTCAAGGGCTCAAAGTCCAACTGCAGATGGGTAATGAGTGGTGTCCCTCAGGGTCAGTGTTGGGACCGATCCTGTTCAACATCTTTGTTGGCGACATGGACAGTGGGATTGAGTGCGCCCTCAGCAAGTTTGCCAAGTCACCACACTGGAGGGAAGAGATGTCATAGAGAGGGACCTTGACGTGCTTGAGATGTGGGCCAGTACCAACCTCATGAAGTTCAATCAAGCCAAGTGCAAGGTCCTGCACATAGGTTGAGACACTTCCAGGCACAGTCACAGGTTGGACGGAGGAGAGATTCAGAGCAGCCCGGCGGAGAAGGACTTGGAGGTGTTGGTTGATAAGAAACTGAACATGAGGCGGCTGCAGTGTGCACTCACAGCCCAGAAAGCCAACCGTATCCTGGGCTGCATCAAAAGGAGCGTGACCAGCAGGTC
>WYDI02018132.1:11243-60250 GCA_009867235.2 Psittacus erithacus
AGCACCTCCCGTATGAAGACAGGCTGAGAAAGTTGGGGCTGTTCAGCCTGGGGAAGAGAAGGCTGCGTGGAGACCTCGTAGCAGCCTTCCAGTATCTGAAGGGGGCCTACAAGGATGCTGGGGAGGGACTCTTTATCAGGTACTGTAGCAACAGGACAAGGGGTAATGGGCTTGAACTTAAATAGGGGAAGTTCAGGTTAGATATAAGGAAGAAGTCATTTACTGTGAGGGTGGTGAGGCCCTGGGCATAGATTGCACAAAGAGGTGGTAAATGTTTCATCCCTGTGTTCAAGGCCAGGTTGGACAGAGCCTTGGGCGACATGGTCTAGTGTGAGGCGTTCCTGCCCATGACAGGGGGTTGAAACTTGATGATCTTAAGGTACTTTCCAACACTAACTATTCTATGATTCTATGATTGTAAATATCTGATGCTGAAAACAAGATAGGGAACATCAGCATTATGTTTGTCCTTAATCAGATTTAAGCAAGTAGCCAAGATCCTTCCTATATTTAAAAGAAAAACAAAAGCAACCTCAGTTAAATGTACTTTACTTCTTTTCAAACGTTGCCATTGCTAAAACTTCCTCTTTGAATCTTTTTATTTTACTTTCCTGTGCCGCAGTGCTTGGCTGTACCATTTTGCCCTCATCATCCTGACTCAAGAGCAAACCCTGAAGGTTGCTCAGAGGTTTTTCCTTTTCTCAGCAGCACACTGTGAAGATGCTTTCTTGCACTTCACCACAGCTTCCACTTTCATATGGAAAGTGGAGCAAAGCAGCATCAGGAAAAAGCTGATGTAAATGCAAAATGTGTAACAAAGGGATAAATACTGCAGTGAATATTTCAGGAAAAAATACTTCAGTAGTCTGCGTTTTTATTTCAAAGACATCACTACTTGAACACATTTTTAGTGTTTTGCTCCCTCTTTTCAGGAATGAGTTTCTGGATTTTGATATTATCAAAAAGTCTCTGTTAATGTTTCCAAATTGCCACAGCCTACCTGCTAGTGGGTTTTCATCACTATGGCAGCTGAAGTCAAAACGAAACTCCAATTAAAATCCTCTGGGGGATATTTCTGATCCTGAGGTCACTACTGCTCATGCGACTTAGTTTTAACTTCATCTGCCATTTTTGTCAGAAGTCAGACAAGTCAATACAACCTATGAGAGTTTCACACATGGGGAATGCATTCTTTTCCTCAAGCACATTTTCTTTGTCATGTATTTATTAAAGTTTCTCAGTTTATATGTAATTTTTATTCTTCCTCCTAGTTCAAATCAGACAAGGATTTCATTGCCTTGGCAGCCTATGAATAATGAATGACAGATCTGTTTGCAAGCATGAAGGGCTGATGCAGGGAGCCTTGCACTGCAAGTTAGACAATTTTGCAGGATATAAAATTATTTAAGGTTGAATCTTCGTACAGTCTGACAATGAATAAGTTTTCTTGGGGAAAAACCCCACAGTTTATAACCTATCCTTGATAGTTGCACTGTAACATTTATTTTTTCATATATATATATATACACACACATAAAAATTCCTAGTTGCTCACCAAAATAATTTCTTAAACATAATCTACCTAGAATTTAAAAAACTGTGAAGTTCTTTCAAATAACATCACAGCTTTATTGCTGTTTCTGGAACAAATCGCACAATAATAATAGCTGTATTACAGTGGAAAAGTTGAATTTTTTAATACTTGGGTTTACTTCTGTGTGCTTTAAAAACTTGCCATTCTGTTAAGCGTATTATTACTATCAACTAATGTACCAGCTGTGGAATATCCCTGAGCCTCTTCAACCACTGCAAAAGCTAACAAGATGCTCTATTTGCAAGCCTTTAATGAGAGCCAGGTTTAAGCTTTTCCCCTGGCAACCATCTGGCTTTCCAGCTCCATGGGGCGGCTTGCCCAAAGCTTTTATTTTGCTTTACATATAGTCAGTGAAAACAGCCATGACAATAAGCAGTGTTGCTAATCAATTTCTGGATGTGAATTCCTTGTCCTATCCTAGCAGCAACTGCTTTCCGCTTCTGAAAGAGCAAAGTAATTGTTCTGCCTGAAGACAGAGATCGTGTTCTGCCAAGAGCGAATCACTTGAAAACCTCAAAACACCTTCATCCTCTGTTTCTTTACTGGATGTGTGTAATTCTCCACCGTGATGCAAATTGCAAATGTAATATGAAATCAATTGCCTCTGCATGCAATACAAGCAGGTACCATTAATTAATTACAGGTCTTACAAAGACGAAAATGAGAAGGTGCACCTGCCAGGTAGTTGTTTCAACACAAAGGGAACATTCATTTCTGGAACTAAAACAAGCCATTAATAGTCCCTCAAGTCTTCGGCCTTTAATTTTCTGACGATGTCCTTAAGTACAACCAATGTGACTACATTATAAGACTGAAAAAGTCAATTCTTTCTGTAATTAATACATCAAAACAGGAAGAGAGGGAAGAAATGACAAGTGCCTTCAGGAAATATACACTCATATCTGAATATTATCTCAAAAAGTTGATGTTTTTTAATACTTAAATGCCAAATGTAACAAAGCTTTACCCTATATAGTGGTAAAAACTGTAGTATCAAAAACCAACGTATGAAGAACAAACAGTGATAGCTTATATCCACTGATCCAAGAAAAAAAATTACTCAGCAACAGAAGTCAAAGGGCTTGGAAATCAGAAATCAATGGACCAGCAAGTGTGAAAACAAAAGCTGGCCCTCCAAATGATGAGGTGAGCAGACTCCAGAGGCCAATCAAGAGTCTAGCTTGGATTTTTCTCTTTTTTGCTTGTTTACTGGCCCTGTACACTCTCCCTGTACTAATTTCTGTATGGAAAAATAAGAGATAAACAGATGTAGTTCTGAAAGCATCTGTTTTGATCTTCAAGTGTTTGAGTTACCATTTCTGATGCCCTTTCACACTTCCAGACATTGTCCATGGGAGAGACAGGTGCCCCCAGAAATAGTTCAGGCAGCCTCTGAGCTGAGAAGCAGACTGTTACTTTTGCTGACTCACAATGGGAAGATCCTTTCTGCTTACACAGCCACAGCAAGTTTTTGAAGGAGGGCAAGGAATTTGCACCTGCACATGCAGATTTATATAGTTAAATAGTTTCCTCCCAATGTGGAGAACTCTGTCATCTCCAATGAAATAAACATCCACCAAACTCCCAGACAGCTCACCACAATGCTTGGTACACAGTACTAAAGCAAAAGCTCACCCTGTTATGGAAAGGGAAAAGCATTTAATTACATATGAGTTCTGTCTCAGGTTCTGTCTCTTACAGCTAAGCCTTCTTAACCTTTTCATAAATCTTCATTGTTATTTTGGAACCTCTAATCACCTTTTATGCCTTTAAAATACAAATCTCTGGAAATACTTAATGTCTCCCAGTGGGAATAGTCAATACAATTTTGGCCTGGTCCTTCTTGAAATTGTGAGAAACCTTTAGCATACCATGATTACTTAAACTTTAAGGTCCATTCTTTCTTTCATGTGCATGCTTAACTCCTATTAATGCCAATGAGAGTTATGTGCATACAACAATGAAAGATTAAACTCTTTATTGTTTAAGACGTGGTGATCAGCCCTGTGCTGCTTCAGGGAAAAACCTCAAGGATATTGCAAGTACCACGAGGAGTTAATCTCATTACACACTACTAATAGCATTTGTGGCAGTGTTTGCTTCTTAAATCAACCATAGGTGACCACACGGTGCCCTGTAACTGGAAAGCTGTTTCCATAACACATGCACAGACCAGGCTCTGCTTAGATTAGTCTGTAAGCTGCTATGAATCTACCTCCTGACACTTTCTCCCCCACTGAGAACAACATGTGTTTTTATTTTCAGTTTGAGGATTTGTGACTCAACAATAGGGTATTTTTAATTAATTTTTAACTACACAAATCCTTAATTTTATTTTTTTTTTGTTAAGCATTATGGATTCAAATACAAAGGTTTTAGTTAGGAATGAATATATTGTGATGCTTTTCACACAGGCTTGTCTTCTTGAGTTATCATAATGACCAGCTCCACCTAGTACTTCCCAAATGTAAAATTGCTGCAGGGTTGATTTTAATTCAAGACTGCAGAGAAAACAAAGACACCTGCAAAAGATAAACTAGTAAATCAAAAACCACAGGAGCTGTCTCTTTTGCCAGTCAGCATTGTCTTTTCTATAGTAGCTATCCATGCTATTCTTAATATATAGAAATATGTTTAACTAGGTTGACTTTGTGCGTACCAATTAAATCAGCAGAGTCATGTTGATTTAAACCAGCTAGTGACCTAACCCATAAATCAATTTTATTGTAGATTTGAACAGAAAGTCCACCAATCACTAAGCAACTGTTTGCAGGGAAAAACTGAACAATTAGAGCTGGTTTTATCATACAGATTTCACCGTGCTGTGAAAAAAAATTACCATCTGAAATCTAGAAATTTACAAAAATCGAACTTAAGAGACTTTTTCACACCAGGTTCAGTATTAGAATTAATTCCTCTGGCTTGCATCCAGGCGTACAAGCAAGAAGAATGGTGATCAATATTTTTTAAACAAATTTCTGTTTCTGATTACTTTCGGCAATTCACAAGTAGCCTCCAGCAATAGCTTGCCAAGACAAGACCTTAAAGACAATTAGAGAAAGTGCACCGACACATATCTCACAACTGAATTGTAGAGATGTGTGGCAGAATATTATTAATACAGCTGATGCGTCAATATGGACATTAAGAAGTGAGGGCTGCAATTAAAATGGAAACACTGAAGAAAGAAATGCATGGTACTTTTATTTTGTAAGCTTTAAAGGATGTCTTCTATCAGATATTCCATCTGTGAATTTCATAACTATTGACACTGATAATTTATTAAAAGTGGTAGCTTCTGAGCAATACTGGGTGGATCCTATAGATGAAAGGTTCTGTTTAAATCAGGGAATCTAGAACATTTCAAATTTTTAAGAAAGCCAACCCACTTTCTCATTTATAAAGATGGCCTCTCCAAGTCTCTGGCCCCTATCCCCAGCAGGCTCCATGCTTTGTCTGTGCACCGATTGCTCCTGGAAACATACTCTGGAAGACCTCAAGTAGGGAGGCTCTTACCTGTAGCCCCAAGGGTCATATTGTTGAAAATATCTTCATGCTGTGTTTCCCCAAGATAAAACAATTGGGGAACACAAGAGCCAAAAAACAAGCTAACAAAAAACAAACAGAAAACCACCTGGTCCTGGAACTTTCTTAAAAGAAGGTGTAAAGCAGAAAATCCTGACCACAGGGAAAAAAATCTCAGCTCTCACATAAATGAGAATGAGGGATTGGGGGATTGTGGTAAATTCAGCAGATAAAGAACAATTTTGTTGAAATTTTGTAAGTATAAATTATTTCTCAACAGCCAACATCTTCATTTTGATCTAACTAGTCCCAAAAATTCCTGTAGGGAATTTTTGTCCCCAAAATTCTGGAGAATCTGTGGCAAAAGGGGGAATTCTATAGCATTTGGCAAGACCCCCTAAAGACCTTAATAAACTTTAATAGCATACCCTGGAACAAGCACGTACAAGAGGAGGCCTACTCCAAGATATCCTGAAGAAGACACCTGGAAAAATCAAGAGAAAAATATTTTCCTGATACAGACACGATAGTGTAATGTTCTGTGTTGTCTAAGAGCAGATGTGTACATGGTAAATCAAGAAAGTCAAGTCCAAAAGTAGCATTAGGACCACCAAGTGCTGTGCAAATTCAGGCTGAATATGCCTCAAGGCACATCTGTCTTGTGGTAAACAGTATGCACCAGGTCTGCACATGTAGCAGGAAGCAAGGCAACATTATGTTTGCACAAAGGATGCAATTTCACTGCGTTCTCCTAAGAAAAAGAGCATTCTATATTGCCTGCATTTCTTAACTTCAGGATGCTTTCTGGAGACCTCCCCTTCCATGAACAGTCATTGCATAGTTTTGGGTTTTTTTATAATTTTCAGTTGATACATAAAATTACTCACTCAACTTGTAGCCCACACAGGATGAGCTCTGCATCCCATGCTCCTCATTAATACACTATCCTAGCTAGACTGATGGAAATCTCACCAACCATGTACCTTCCTCATTTGAAACACAAATGGTACAACACAACACTGAAATAGCAGATTTTTGGGCACCTGGAAGAAATAAATACCCAGTGATCATAACAAGAGCTGTTGATTACAGTGGCTTTTCCCACAGAACACTAGCAGTGTCAGCTGAACCCCATATTCTGGTGCTCAATTTTTAATAGGTCATTGGGCAAAAGTAATTAATTTTTTATGAATGTTTAAGGAAAAAACTGGGTACAGCTGGTGGTTGGTATGGGGTAAGTGATTGTATCTTTACATACAGAGGTTATTTATTCTTCGCACATAGCTAGGAAAGATAAAAAGAAAAACATAGAGGTTTATCCTTACACTGAGACTACACCGCTGGGAACATTCAGCACTTACTCTCAGTTGAAGGAGAGAACCAGAGGAAGACACATTTACTGATCTTCAAGGCAAGGGGGGCTTTTTCGGGGAGGCTCGGTAGAAACCACAGTCACCCTCAAAAAGAACAAGTATTACCCACACATGAGAAGGCCTTGTCACTATCTCAGGATAGTTCAAACTGGGGATCTGTGAGATTGCATCCCAGTTTTAGGACCTATCCTCTGCAATGCTGGTCATTGGGCTTGTCTGACACCGGAGAGATTTACCAAGGTGAGTAAATTTGCTTCCCCATCACTTCCAGAAAAAGCCTGGTGGGTCAGAACCATGCTTTCCAGTTCTTTAGGCAATCACTAACAGGGTAGGAATAAATCAACATCTCTACTCCCCTTCCTAGCATCCCTAACTTCCTAGCTTGCAGGTCTCATTAAGATTCCTAATTTCCAACAGATCTCCTTTGCCCTGTTTTCCCCAAATATTGTGACATGCTTTTGTTTTTAATTTAGAGGACAACAAAGCATGGGCTAGAGTCCAATCAAATTCTGAGCACATTGTCTGGTATGAATATTTGACCCTGACACCAATACTTCACATGTTCATCAATAAAACACTCATAATAATAGCTACAATTGGAGGAAATATTTCCTTTCCCATGTGCCAAAGAATAAAAAAAAAAAAAAAGAAAGTCAGAGAATCCCATAGAAACTGGCACATTTATTTGGAAACTGTCTTTGGCTTGGTTGCTATAAAACAGTAACACAAGTTCTTTGGCACAGCTCTCCCTGTATACAGATTTAATCTATTTGCTGTTAGTGAATATTAGCTCTCGATATGCAACTGTAAACACATCTCTGCTGTTCCCTCAGATCAAAGCATGTGGACTTACATTTTATAGATGTATCATCAAGCAACAGCATGTTTGCTGTCATTTCAACTTATTTCTAAAATATCCCATGCCGCACTCCTTTGAATGCTATAAATTGTTTTCATGATTTGCTTAGGGATACTATGGATTCAGCTGGCATTATAATATTTCATTTAATGAATGAATCTCTCAGAAGCATTTTATAACATTCAATTAAGTCAGACCAGACAGTTCTTAAAAATATAAAGGGCTCATTTATATCTTCAGAGTACGTGTCAGCTTTAAAGCTACATGAGCTGTATATGCAAACTATGTTTGGGAGAAGAATATATTCATGAGCATAAAATCAGTTAGTGGGTCTGACTTGAAGCTTTAATTACAGTGGTACAGTTTGGTGCATCCTGTATCAGAATTTCTTTACCGTCACTTCTGTATACTAGCATTCCTGTATACCAACATGCCTATCAGACAGTGCTTCATTCTCATTTCTGCGAAAGTTGATACATGCTAACACTAATATGCCCACTTTCGCTATCCACTCCAAATATCTGAGCACTTGTCACCCCACCATTGTCAGACTTACTATATATGTGCTAGTCTATACCCACATACATGTTCACAGTTACTATAGCACGTAGTTCTAACCTCCAAGAAAGTATTCATTGTCTTAGCACCAGATAATGCATTAAACAATAGGTTCATTTCAATTACTGATTGCAGCATGTCTTCACAGTTTGTCCTGCAGTAAATTCTAGACTTTTGGAATCATGAAAGATCTTAATTCTGCCTCTGAAAAACTTAATACCAGAGTTTGCCTCTTCCCTTTTATAAAACCAAGGTCTGAACACCAGTCAGAGGAATTGCCACCACTTAGGTGCAGTCCAGCAGCTTGCAAGAATCTGCCTTCCCTGGACAAATACAGTGCTGGCTACTTGCAGTTCCTGGTGCTTCAGAAGGAAACAGAAAAGCAGTAGGAAACCAGATCCCCTGGGAAGGTTTGGTTTTTTTACCTTACAGTGAGGCTGAGTTGGCCCTTCACCCTGCACCACGGAATTTAATTTCCTTTGCACTACCAGCATCACAAAATGTTGAATGCTTGTGCTAATTATTGTAAAACCTTCATCCTTTCTTCATTTGTCCTTTATCTCCTTTCTTTTTTTTTTTCTTTTTTTTTTTTCTAATTTTCAGGAGCAAAACTTCTTGTGAGAAGTGTGTGAAATGACACAACCATGCAATACAAACAAGTAACACAAAAGCAGCACGTAGTGACCATCTTAGGTGCATGGAGGCAGTGTACCTGTCTAGGACATCTTCCAGCTACAGTTTCCCTAGTAGATTGGATGTGGGCAGTCCAGCACATCAGGCCACGGCTGTCACTACTGTTTACAACCTGAATAAGTGCCCATACCTCAGCTGTGCAGACCTTCCTCCTTCACCCCACTCCCTGAACAAACTGAGAACAGAAAACCTTTGTAGGAATCAATGTCCCTGATAACAGTTTTACAGTGCATGGAAAACAAAACAATGCTTTTCTGGCAATATTTTTTTAAATGGAACTGAATTGTTCCATCATGTTCAATTTGAAAATTGTAAAGTCAGAAAAATGAACATAAGATATGAAATATTTCACTTATGTATGAGAAATCATTAATCTACGGACAAACACATTTTAGGGGAACATATATTTTATTAAAATATGCTTAACTAAAATCTGTGACGAGCTTTGCAATCTTTATTTTTAGTGAAAGATATTAAAATTCTACTTTTGATTTTCCTTCAACACTCCTTCCAGCTTAGTTCCCTGGCTCCTGGGATCGTGCACTTGCTTTATTCCTGACAAAAACCCTCCAGGCCACAGGGACTGGGGGTTAGTCCCTGTGTGCCGCATTTATATTTGGAGTGAGTGCCATGTTTCACAGCTGCAGCTGTTGGCTTACCATTTCTGCCATTATTTGCATTTCAAACGGAATCAATGGAAGCAGTGAACTACAAAATAAATTGAAGCTTTTCATAGAAAACAAATGCCTTTTATTAATCTGACTCAGCTGCTAAAGTACTGAATCATGGAAAACTTGGTAAGATTGCACAATCCCTAATGCTGAATAACATTTCAGGTGAGATGAACAGTATTTTTGTGTCAAAAACTATACTTTAAAAAAAAAATCTTCTACAGATGGTGGTAACCTAATTTTCAATAGGTAATCACCTCTGTTGTCCATCTTAAACAGATAAAAATACAATTCCAAAGTCAGTG
The DNA here is from genome assembly GCA_009867235.2 of Psittacus erithacus. Classification (NCBI taxonomy): domain Eukaryota; kingdom Metazoa; phylum Chordata; class Aves; order Psittaciformes; family Psittacidae; genus Psittacus; species Psittacus erithacus. The sequence goes on from WYDI02018132.1 coordinate 20,822, forward strand.
CAATAGAAAAGAAACTGAGGCTTAATAATTCTTCCTCTTTTTTTTCCCTCAAGTATCTTATGCTGCTCTATCAAATGTTTCATGTGCTATAGCAGTCTGCATTTCCTAGCTGGCAATTTGATTTGGATTGATTCCTACCTCACCACCATTCCCATGCTCTTTATGTCATTTCTCACTCACAAATTTGAAAACTTGCTTTGGAGACTAGTGTCACATATAACGGAGTAACTGCAGGCAGTGCTACAAATCAAGATTCTAGAGAAAAAAATAGACATAAATAAAAATAAAAAATAAAAATAAAATACAAAATAAAAAATAAAAAAGGCAGCAAAGCCACAGAGAAGCTACAACATCCCTAAGCAAACTCCGTGGACATTGCGTATAACAGTGGTTGAACACAACCCCAATTTTTATGCTTCACTGGGGCATGCCAGCACTTCTACAAGATGTTCCTACTGTCCTAGCATGTCTTCAAGAAAGCAGATCTGTGGGGAGCAGAATGAAGAGCACTCTCCTACCTTTACCACAGCTAACCACTCCAGCCATTCCTGTTGTAAAAGGAGTATTCACTCCTGCTCCTCCTAACAGCCTGGAGGGTAATTTAAAACTATTTTCTCCCCTACTTCTGAACAGCACTGTCACCCACTCCCAGTTCTACGTTCAAATGATACGCATCATTGCCTCCAACTACTGAAGAATATTTCTGACAAAAAAATAACCCTATTCCCTGAGCCGCGAGGTAGTGGGCGAGCACAGAGATTTGAAATAACCACACTGAGCCTGTGGCTATGACATCAGACCTCTTAAGCTGACGGTTGGGACACGAATAGCAAGAGTACTTTGTTTCTTAATGGACTTCTGGGTTCATCAGCGCACCCTCTGTGTGAACTGTCAGACATTATTCCTCCCCTCAAATCTCTTTTTCTTTTTTTCACTCTTCAGAGTTGAGATAGACCTAGACAAATCACCTTTGCAAAGCAGTGGTGGCATCAAGGTTACTATTCTGCCTTCTAATCCTTTATGGGAAATGTTCAAAGAATAGCTAGATCCTGCAGGGACTCATCTCATCTCTTTGTAGATGTCAGGATGCGCCTACAGCTGTGGTCACTCAGACACAAAACCAAGGTCCTGTCCACAAAGCATGTCTTGACATCTTGCAGAATAGTTTGTGTGTCACAACTGAATTCCTACCATGAAGTAGGTTCTTGTTTCCACCTGCTTAGTTTCTCCCTGGCTAAGACATTTGCTAGGCTTTATTACAATTTTCTGGGTGCTGTTAATAAAGTCATCACACATTTTACTCTACAGCTGCACTTCAAAAAAGTCAATGTCTGTTTACTATTTGCATTTCTGTTTGTCAAGTTTTTTAATGAACACTTTAGAAATACTTTATTTTTTAACTAGCTGTGCACAACGCTCTTTCTTTGTTCCAGATACAGCTATTGTGCATGATTTGTAAGAAAAATAACATAAGTACTATGGAATATAAGACATTGTTCTTCTGTACAGAGATAATTTGGCGGTGTGTATTTCTCACGCACCATCTATCACAGATGCTGGAAACAGAAGAAACATCCTAAATTACACAGAGTAAGGGCTGATCCAACTGGCCTTCAGACAACGGAACTTTTTCCACTGACTTCAGTGGGAGTTGAACAAACTCACTAGAGAGTGATTAAAAACAAGTCTACAAAATATGTTTTACAAGATAAAAATACAGGATTTTTTACACTGCCAAAAAATATTTTCTCTTGCTAATTAGCAATTTCAAGAAAACTTAATGCTTTATGAATTATTACATTCACCATGCACCACAATGGAATTTTCCCCATGGCTTTAAGAATAAGTTAATTGTGAGTTGGTTCATGGTCTAATATTGTGAACTCAGACATAAATTATTCATCCTCTCTCATATAGATATATATCCCCTCTGCAAGTTACATGGAAATTACTCCCCACCGGCTCAGATTCCACCGAGTGTAAATTGGCATAGCAACAGTGAATTCACAGTTACCCTGTATTTAGCATGTGCTTAACAATAGGCCTAAGAAATTCTACTTGGGAATGTCTTTAGTAACTGAACAGCTCCTCCAGATGAGTTTTGGCACATACGCGTGTAGCAGTGGTCCCAGCATAAACTCTCTAGCTTGTTTACCAGATGGATTAAGATCTGTAGTAAACTGTAGCAAGAAAAATCACCATTTCAGTATAATGCTTAAAACAAACTTAAATTAAAGGCGTTTGTCTAATTTTACTAATTTAGCTCCAAGCATCTGCAGATATGTGTGTCCTTTTTTATTTTCTCATTCAAGCTTTTCTCAACAAAATCAGTCTGAGAAGAGGAATCAGAAGACAAAAAAAGTTTTAAAAACTCTACACTTTAAAGTGGCATTTTTTAAATGGCTGTAAAAGATTATGTTACAACATAAGGAAGTGCTTAAGTCTTTGAAGGATAGGATCCAGCCAAATCTGTAAGTCCACTGAATGAGTCACCCGAGGATAAAGTTCAGAATTAGACCCAACTGTGTAGTAGGATAGTTACTGCGACACTAAAGTTGTTCTAAAAATTTCAGAAGACAATTTCTTGCTTTCCCATTTATTCATGCCATGTATTAGCTTTTAATTATTTCTTACAGTAACTTTTAAAATGTATATTTTAGAAACACATTTGGAAAGGCGCTGACTGGTTTATATCATTACCTGTTAACTCTCACATTTGCCTATTTCTCTAAGGGTATGTGCAAACAACCACCCAGATTGCCACCCTTCTTTGGTTCACAAAGAAAGAGTACCTTCTAGTTTATGTTCTATTCTGCTGTTGAAGACAAGTTCTATAATATTAGATACGTATCCAGTGTCAACTTAACGACAAGGCGGAAGATGAAAAATTATTTCTCTCTCACCTCCTATGTCTGATTTTATTCATGCCTGTCTTTTGTGATGCCCTGTTGTACAGCACACACCTTATCAACTGACACAAAAATAAATGCATAATAAATATTCTGCAAGAGCAGAGAAAGGAGTTTGCTAAATATAAAACAACTGCCTGGTCAGACTTCTACCTTTGTCCCTAAGGATAAACACTGTTGTCTCAAGCACTGACATCTTTCAGTTTCTTGCAGCGCTGTCTCAGGCACAACTAGCAACCATAATCAGTTCTCAGATGCCTTTGAGTGTCAATAGAGAAAAAAGGCATCAGTTCTTACACAAAGCTATTTTAAAATCAACTTGCACAAATGGAGTACCACAATGGATGGCTAATAAAGTCTTTAGAAGGGATAAGCAAGAAAGGAGAGGCATTGGGGTAGTCCTGTATGTTAGGGAGAGTTTTGATTGTTTAGAGATTAATGGCAATGATACATTGAGCGTTTATGGGTAAGAATCAGAGGGAAGGCCAAGAAGGCAGATGTTGGGTTCATGTTGGAATCATGGTGAGTGACACCCAACCAGGATAAAGAGGCAGACAGAATATTCTTTAAGTAGCTGGGAGAATTCTCATGGTCACCAGCCCTTATTCTTGTGAGGGACTTCAACTTACCAGATGTCTGCTGGAAATACAACTCAGCAGAGAGAAAACAGCCTGGGAAGTTCCTGGAGTGTATGAAAGATAAATTCCTAACCCATCTGGTGAAAGGGCTGCCTAGAGAAGGTGACCCACTGGACCTGTTTGTGACAGAGAAGCACTTGTGGGTGATGTGATGGTTGGAGGCTGTTTTGGGCACAGTGATCACTAAATGATAGAGGTTTAATTCTTCAGGAAGTAAGGAGGGTAAAGAAATGATTGAAGAATTCATTAATTGTTCTCTTGAAAGAAGGCTTGAGTTTTTTACACTGTTATCTCACATCCACTGTGTATCATATTATTGCATGATTCCTTTAAAAAATCCTGACTACTTTTATAATATTACATGAAATAATTTAGCAAGACTTGCAGGAAGACCTATCATGAGGTACTGTATGCTCTACTTTCCGTGTAGAGTAGGAACAAGCATAAGACAATGTCTGGACACAAGGCTGTTTAGGTGAAGTGGTCTAGCAAAGAAAGTTCACAAAACGAGATACAACCATAATGTAATTTCCTGACAAAAAATAGTCTTCTTGCACTTTCTTCTGGGACCTGGGTATATTTCAGAATTCATCTAACAGTATAAGACCTTTTGTAGCATACCTGTCGAAGCTAGGTTGTAACCTCACTAGAGGCATGGCCCAGGTGTATAGATACAAAAAGACATTTTCAGTTGATGGGTTTTTTTTTTGTAAGCTACTGTATTTGAGTGGTTTATAATTTGACTACTGTAATTCACTTCCCTTAGAAAAAAAACAGGGAAAGATAAAAGTCTATTGTATACTTTTTAAAAGAGTAGTCAAGGTTCACAAAATCAGTGGGGTTTATTTACATTTCTAGTGCCCAAACTGGCTTTGTTTCTTCTAAAAATAAAGAAAAAAAACAAACTCTCACTTAAAATTATCTCCCTCAGGTTAAAAATTTCATGTGAAACATCTAGTTCTGGCTTTTATAACAATCTGGTGGTCTTTTATGAAAATTATATATTTCCTATGTTGACAGACTAACAGTATAACTGGGTGGGATACCCACAAAGGAAGTGGAGCAACATAAGAAACATACAAAACAGTCCAAGGAAGTGTTGAGAGAAGGTAAGCAAAAGAAAGCATTGCAGACTGGCCATCCTTATCCATGGAAGAGAACTGGGTTGGCAGCTGCCAGAAGGATCTGAGTCTGGGAAAATCAGGGTTTTCCAAGAGGTCAAGCACACTCTGTAGGCCCAGGGTCCTCAACTCCTGCACCCAGAACAAGGGCACACCTGGATGTTCCTTGGGGGGAATCAACTCCTCTCTGTATGCCTTCATTTCTGATAGTGTGCATTATGTTGTTTACATAGCCGTATGTGCCATACAACTGATGTAGCACCAGCAGTTGTCTGTAGATACAATGGATTGTAGCAGCACTGACTAGTCGTACCTGATAATATATGGACTATACTGAGTTCCTCTGATATTAATGACAATTCTCTTAGCCTTCTTTCTACAGGAATTCAGGTTATAAATCTGTTTAAATGAGGCACAAAGGGAAGGCTTGGCTTCCCATCTCTTATGTTTCATTAAAGAGGATGGGAAAGAAAAATTAATACTAAAATCATTTTTCAAAGAGTCTTTGAGATGTCAGCTTTGGCTTTTACATCGTTTATGTAAATTAGACATGCACATATAAACTGCTAACAATTTATGCAGAGTAAGCATTCCTGTGCAAGATTAGTAATAGCATGTATGATCTCCCACTTGGGGAGTTTTTCCTTATTTCTGCATTTTATTACTTTGCTAACAAATGCAGATTTCTTGGCAATTAAACCAGCCATTTAAAGTTCTGAAGTATGTGACCATGTCAAGATTTGCTGAAATTTATCCCCAGTTATCAGGTTAGTACAGCAGAAGTTAGCAAAGGAATGTGATGATTAGAAAGCACACAACTATAAAGAAACACAGTAATGAATTATCTCTCCCCTTGAATATTATTATGCTGACAACTGGTCTGAACAGGTTGTCCAACTAGTGAAGAGCCACTCACCTACTCATATTTTAAGGTTAAAAGCTTTATAAGAATTCTCCTTTAGTACATATTAACCTGAAAATTGCATTTGAAGAGCACACATAACATGGAGTACATACTACATTGATTATTTTTTCATGGGAACACAAAAGGATTTTTCAGGTCTAAATTTCAGTATCAGCTATTAATAAGTATTGCCTCCAAGGAGAAAATTATGTCACTTTGGAAACAGCAAGATTGCCCTTGGGCTCATATATGAGGGATAACAGGCTTTTTAAAGGTCTAGATTCAAAGTATTTTTTTTAAATACCTTTTTCAAGTAACAGTAAGATTAAGGCAATATTAGTTACTTTGGAGTTTGATAAAACCAATAAAACATTTTCCTTTGTAAGGAATAAAACCTGGTCAATAAGTCTCTGAGTAATACCCAGGAAAAGTTACCTCTAGTCTCCCTCATCACCTGCTTTTCTTCTTCTCAGTCAGCATTAAGCGCAGGTCTTTTCTAGGACTGGCTGCAGGGTGGATCTATGTACCAAGTCTAGCACTTTGTGGTGTTCTTGTTTCAAAAGCTATCTCAGAGCAAAACTGGAACAAGAAAAAAATCCAAGCCTTTTCTATAATATCCAGAGTGATTCTGGAGCTCTTTTCTTGCAGTCTTACCTGGATGATGCTAAATCAGAAATGCAGAAAAGTAGTGAGCAAACTTGGCTCTTATTTTAAAGCCTGTGTCAACTTCGGCTTCTTTGATCTGTATATATCACTGACAGATCAAGAAACCAGCTGGTAACTGTGAAAACTGAGGAGTGCCTGACCAACCCTATCTTAGGTAATTGGGCATTCTCATTAACTGCTTGAGCCTGGCAGAAGATATGACCAGGTATCACAAAAGGTCTGAGCAGACCACAGCCCCTGCCCCATGAGGAAGTGACTGGTAGGGAGAAGGGATGTGCTGGAAAGAACACACTAAAGCACAGAAAAGGGAGCAAAAAATCCGCCTCTCTCTTCAGGGTTTCTGCTAGCAGCAGCCACCAAAAAAAAAAGAAAAATCTTGATGGTCGTTTGACAGGAAAATTTTGGAAAACTGGACATAAGCAAATCCAAAGAAATTCAAAGACATTCTTTCAGCCCAAGTATTAGTGAAAGACACAACAGTGTATTTCTGTCATTTTATTCTTTTGTAGCCATGAGGCACATTCAGAGACTTCATAGAATGTGAGTAAAAGCCTTATAGTCTCTCTGTTTACCACTGATGTTTCCCTTGATATATTTCTTGATATATTCCTCAGTCCCTATTGTTCCTCCCCTGAGAGCTGCTGTCACTAACACATCACTCCTTCTGTGCCTTAGAAGACAGTATCTGCAGCCTTCGAGAAGCTGTGCTAGTGCTGATCTATTAATCATCTGTCAGACAACACTCTCACAGGCAATTCCATTAGCAATATCTATCTCAATGACAAAGTACGGCTTTATTGTGTCTGGGTTCCAACCACATAAATTTAAGTGTTGTGCTGGGCCTCTTTCTTTTGACAATGGAAATTACTGACCTAGCACAAGTTGTGTTTATTATCGATTTTCTTTCAATCAGATGGGTTGAGAAGAGTTTTGCCATAAAAAATGGCCTGTATCCTTTGCTGATAAGCATATCATTTTGGCTGAACTAAGAGAAATAATAGCAAAGATTCAGCTTTCCACATAAAGGAAAAAAAGAAGTTAAAAAAATTGATCTTTGAAATCTGAAACTGTATTTTGAAAAGTTAATCTCAAAATTAGGTTGAGAATATTGGGAAAAAACCCTTGCAAGCTGTAGAAGCTCTATACTTTACATTATTGTTGTTTAATGAGAAAAGTAATCCAGTGAAAATTAAATGAGCAATTTTCATGTGAATGCCTTTGGGCAACAATATGATTCACAGTACAAAGCGTCATGCTGCTTCATAATAAATTGATCTGAACAAGGTAGTAAATAACCACAGCCTTTCTAATGAAGAAAACGTTTTGCATTATCAATGTTTCTGAAATAGGCTGGCTGAACCGAGTTTTTTCCCTAAATACATAGCCGCAGGTTAAATGTTCCAACATTTTCCAGTGGCAGCATCTATCCTCTTATACTTTGGCAGCAGTCAAAATAACCCTGATTAAATTAATCAGTGTCTTCAGTTCATTATCAGCCTTCTAACACTGTATATTTTGAAGATATATCCTTAAGTGCAACAATGGTAGGCATTGGTTCATTAGCAAGTATGATCAACATGTGTTATCAAAAGCATTTTTCATGCATAACAAGTAGACCAAATTACTAAAACAATAAAAGAAATATCTAAGATCTACAGCAGGTCGATCTACATGATGTAATATTTAATTAACATAATTAGAATCAGATTTATAATAACTTAATTCTGTCTAAATGAGACCATAGATACTCTGCTGCTTCCTGCAGAAAGCTTGTGCCTGGTTGGCAGAATGTCAGGTGAAATTAGACTATGCAATGAAGAAAATACTATTTTAGATGTGATACACTCCTTTTAGTGTATCATATTAAGCACACAGGCTGTGTAATTACAGACACTCATGAATTGTACTTCATTAGAATGACAAAGGGTCAGCATTAGTGAGACATTTAACCCACTCGGTATGAAATGAACACAACTCAAGTACACTTTCAGGTTCATTTTTAACGTTTAAGAAAAACACCCAAAAATGCAGGGGGATGCTTAAAGAACATGATACCAATATAGCTGCATTTCCACCCCAAATATTAAAATAACTATTTAATTTATTTTCTCTTTTGGGGGAAGAGAAATCCTGTGAGTTTTAGTATTTTCTCTCGGCAAAGAAATGTAAGGGTTGCCTTTAGATTCCATTGGAAGCTCCCACCGTCTTGCATGACAGACAGAGTTGCATGATTTTATTTTTCTTTTCCATATGAACTGTGATAAGTCTGGCAGACTTAATCTTATGAGGGAACTACACTGAGAGGAGAACTCTTATTAGATGTTAGCAACTGACATGCCTGATGATAGTTCCAAGTTGTGCAAACGCACAAGTATTCTTTCTTAAATTAAGAAAAAACTGCACGCATATAGAGAACAGCATAAATAATAACAACAAATATACAAATAAAATATTTAATAAATATTTGAACAAATAAATAAGGTTAGGGTTAATCTGCCTTCACTGAGATCAAGAGCAAAATTCTGATGGATTTCAAAAAATTTCAGATACAACACTGGTTTTTGCTACATATTCAGCTTAAATTTGAAGACCTCAGCTAAGAAAAAGGGAGATTCATTTATGCTGAACTAGTCAAATCAGCTGTATTTGCCAGTTTGAGAATTTGGTAGTTGTGGTCTTTATTGCATTTTTTTGAGATGGCTACACTTAGCAGGTCTAGAGAAGCGCAACAAAGCTGATGAAGGGTCTGCAGCACAAGTCTGATGAGAAGCAGCTGAGGGAACTGGGGTTGTTTAGCCTGGAGAAGAGAAGGCTCAGTGGGAACCTTATCGCTCTCTGCAACTATCTGAAAGGAGGCTGTAGCGAGTTGGGGGTCAGTCTCTTCTCCCAAGCAACAAGTGATAGGACAAGAGGTAATGGCCTCAAGCTGTACCAGGAGAGGTTTAGATTGGATATTAGGAAAAATTTATTCACAGAGAGAGTGCTCAGACATTGGAACAGGCTGCCCAGGGAAGTGGTGTAATCACCGTCCCTGGAAGTGTTCAGAAACTGTATAGATGAGGCCTTCAGTGACATGGTTTAGTGGTGGTCTTGGCAGTCTTGGCATAGTGGTTGGACTTGATGATCTGAAAAGTCTCTTCCAGCCTAATTGATTCTATATTTCTGTGATTCTATGATTCTATAAAGGTCTATTACTGAGTAGTTCATAAGACATTAACCTGAAAAATTAAAATTAAAAAACCAGGAATATTTATAATATATAGTATTTTAAACATATATTACATAGTCATATATAAGGAATATACACAATAACATGAATAGCAAATTCAACCATGTAAATAAATCCAAATTACATAAAACTTAGAGAAATGTTTGTTTTCCGTACAGGTCCTTTGCGAATCCTCACAACTGAGCAGATCTTGCGTATTCCAACATGCTCCCCAGGGGAAAACTGCTTCCCTTGCACAGAACACTAAGATTAATTTGAGGGGGGAGGAAGAGGAATCAGGAAAAAAAAAAGATCAACAATGACCTGCCCATGCATTTCCTGGATGGCCACTGTAAATCTGGCTACTTACAGGAGCATTTAGAAGACTAGACCACTTCATACTCATCTTTCACATCAAATTTGGATAACTAGGACAAATGTTATGGAATTAAGCTATCCAAAGTTCTCCCCAGCATAACAGCTGTATATTCCTCACAGCTACATATTTCTGCTAGGCTTGATCATTTTTAGCCAATGCCTTGACACTTTTTATACCCTCTCTTACATTATACACTGCTGCAAGAGATGGGCAGCTGTCCCTGAAGCCAACTCCCTTTATCAAACCTACATATCAGAGGAGAACAGCAAGGCATGGGAACACAGCTGAAACTAGAGAGAGTGCACGGCCTGTCAGCATTAATCCTTTTTAGTATTCTGCTTCACACCAGAGAGGATTTAATTGTTTCCTAAATGACTCTAGGGCCTCTGAATGAGCAAAACTGTTTAACAGAGCAGACATTTATTTGAAAGAATCTGTGTAATAAATACTGATCTATCGTATCTGTAGATCATTCTGGAGACACAGTAATCTCTCTTTGCCTAATTAAACTGTGCTAATATGAAAATGCAGGCCAGCCCCATAAGGCACAACAGGTCTTCTGGAGTGTGGAAATGCCTGGAAGTCACAAGCTCTGAAAGACAGGCTTGGAAGCATGCAAACTCTTCCTGCATGCTAATGAACTCCACCAGATCGTAATCCATACAGGTGCAATTTATATTCTCTTCCATAACTTCAGCCTCAAAGACTTCTAATTAACCTTCAGCCATGAGATAAGCATGGTGCAGAGGTGGGGATGGTGCAGCAGAGGTAACAAAAGGCAAAAGAATCCTCCTCCTTGCCACTTCTCTTCCCCAGGGTTTGAAGGTTGTGTCAGTCACTAAGAAGGGTAATCAAAATGTCATTTACTTTATCTCCCCATAGTATTTTAACTTTTACCCTGTAAGCATCCCGGATTTAGGAGCAGCAAGAATGTTTTAGTAATTAGAAAGCACACATTTCCACAGACACGCGGCTGCGCTTAAAAGCATTTCACTCCCACTTGACATGGAGCTTTGTTAGAGATGGCTGACAATATTTCACCAGCTTGGCTTAAGATTTGCACAAGTACTCAGCTTTCTATAGATGTCTAGGTCTAATGGAAGTCAGCTGATTTATTGCCAATGCCAGCACCGCCCAGCTCACCAGGAAGCCGTAGAAGAAAATTGCTGGGTTTTATTTCAAGTGCTTCCACAGCAACCCAGCAGCACTGCATTTAATTTTACGTAGAAACCAGCGCCCCACAAACATTTCCCTCCAACTCTTTATAGATGGGAGCTACGAACTGCAATTCTTCAACAGCAATCCAAGCTGCCCTAACACATAACAGGGTAGATCTGGTGGGACCCTTCTGTTTTCAGTAATATCACTCATAATTTACACATGTTAAAAGCAAAATTTGTCAAAGTGATGTAGCAATCACAATTAAAGATAAATTCCTGGCTATGTTTTTAGTTACTTGAGAGTTTTTGTTTGTTGTTTCTATTGGTTTTTTTTACATAAGTGGTAAGAGAGCTGCTCCCAGCAGCCTTTAGAGCCCTAGTACTTTGCCCACAGTCAACTCAGCTGAAAATTATTTGAATGTCCATTTACCAGTATTTACATATATCAAAAGTATTTTGTCCATAGAGATGTATGCAGGTATTCAGCTTCATAAAATGGTGGTCACATGTTTTTTTTAAAACACAACTCAGATCTGAAGGAGTTACACAAATTGGTGAATGGCTAATCTCAGCTTTTCATCTTTAGTGTAATTTTCAAATCAAGTTGAGTGATCCCTGTAGTAATTACTTTCTAACATCTGGCTGGTAGCTTATCTGAAGAGAGCTGGTAGCCTCATTTTGAATTCTAATGAAGATCACACTGCATAAATCACTGATGCTAGATTCCCTACTGGCACACTTTGCAGAGCAGTCCCCAAAGGGAAACTGAAGCAAGACAAAAAAAAAAATAATCAATGTCATTACATCCCTGCAACTGAACAGTCCGTATCAAGGACTGTCCACAGCATCTAAGTGTGACTGCTACAGTCAGTCTTTGTGTATTTGAGGGGCAAAGTTAAGGACTAACTTCAAGTCTCTTTATTCAGGACATATCACATCTTCTACGGTCACTTAGAAAGCCTTAAGGTTGAGGTTTTTATCCTATCCATAAGAAAGGAAAAAGGCCACACAGTGAATATACTTGCATGGACAAGTTTTTTTAGACAGACAATACTGAAATGCTTTGTCAAACTATATGCCACTATATTCCTATATTCCTAACAGACAGTTATAGCTTAGACTGAGACAGGGAAAAACACGTGAGATACATTAAACCTGATAAGTGAATTGGAGTCCACTTGCGTAGATCTCAGGTCTTTTATTCCATGCTGTGCTCTAAATTCAACATGGGAGAGGAGGCACTGCAGTACTTTTTGGTGTGGTTATATTGCAGCTCCAAAAGAGGGGAAGCTCAGGTTTCTTAGAGACATCCTGAAAATGCAGCCCTGTATACATGATCTGTAAGGCTGATTTCCTCAGCTGTATCTACAGCATGTGTTAATTTATGCACAAACATAGCTGCACATATAGGGGTCTTGCTTTCCCCCTGCTGGCTCTGCAGTTAATGCAAAGTTAAGCATTTTCATAAATGATCACTATCTGTGGTCTTCTAACTGAGAGACCTCTTACTTGCATGAGCTATACTTTGCTTTTCCTCTGGTGACTATAAGATTTGAAGTTTGACAAGAGCATTTACAGTTGCAAATGAGCTTCTTCCTTCGTCCTTCACAGTCAACAGAGATGAATTTTCTGAAATCTAAACTCCAAGCAAGTTGTCAGAGCCAAATAGAAAACATATGTCTCACATAAAGTACTATGACCTAAAAACAGTACAGAAGTTTGTATGCGCTCATTTACTGCCCAGTATGAGTATGGGCATTGAGAATGCCATCTACTGGCAAAAAAGCATGAGGGAGCATAATTCTATGGCAGATGACTTTCAAAAAAAGGAAAGGGTAAGAAAACATGTTAGTTTGTTTGGGGTTTGTTTGGGTTTTGGTTAGGTTTTTTTGCTTCTTTTTTTTGATTGCTCATTTCGAGGTGTTTTTTAAGGCAAGTATGTGTAACTGCATAACATTATGCTGAAATTTACGTAGAAACTTTAATGGAAATGAGTTTTGAACCTGAAATATATTATTATAGCTTAATTTTCTGCTGGAAGAAAATAATGTTTGATAGTAGTAACAATTTAAAAGACATTAGAGATAATGAGAAAATATTAATAGAGCCGCAACACTGAGACTGCTTGCACTTTCCTATGGTTCCTCTTATTTTACAGGACCTCAAAAATGATTCTCAAGAGTTCTTTAAGGATTTGGTGGGAATATTCAGTCTAAACCTTTGAGATTAAAATCTGAAAAAGCATCAAACTCAGCAGTGAATCTGTTTGTCATTGTGCCATCAGCTATAGCAACCATGTTTCCAAGCTTTATGCAGCCAATTTGTGATTTGATTGCAAATAGGCGTCTCAGTGGAAATTATCTGTCCTGTTAACTCCACTTACCAATCAGTAACTGTTGTCATAGTACTGTGGCAAGGCAGATCCAGATAAGCTACATCTCTGCTGGTTTGAAAACATCTTTTATTTTCCCCAATGATCATTGGTAAGATTTTTTATTGTATCTAGTCCACACCTAGCCAACATCATTGGTTAGTCTAGGTTACCTAGATTATCTAACGAAAAACAGTAGGTCTAACATGGACCTAATATTCTCTGAGAGTGTCCTATCTTTACAAGTAAGTCACAGACTTGGAATAGTACAAGGAGTAACCTTTGGTGGGGCTCAGCAAGGCCTTTGGTTTGAATCTAATTTAATCATTGCTTAGGTTAAGGTAACAATCACTGACAAAGAGACAGCAATCTGCTCAAAAGGAAGAACAACAGAAAAGCTGGAAGTGCCAGAAGTAGCCTCCAGCATATTTAATACCAGGGGAAGCCAGAACTATATAAAGGGAAAACTACAAAACGTCATTTCTGAGCTGAGCCCTCTCTGACCATAGCTTTTTCTGAACTCATCTCTCAAAAAAGTACACATTTTCTGAACTCATCTCTCAAAAAAGTACACATTCCTTTATTGTTAGCTGTGGTGTGGCTCCAACAAAGGCAGCAAGCCTGGAAGTACTAGTACTGGCAAGATGCCACTCACATTTTACCACATAACTACCACGACTTACTGAGACATATAGGAAGTTTGCAGGATGAACAGCACTGGGGAAAGGAAGAAAAAAGTACATGTAATCTAGGATGAGCAAAAGCTTCTCTGTAGTCTTGAAAACATCGCTAATATCAAGCCTCAGCACTGCACTCATTTTAGGGAAGCAGAAGCGACAAGGACACAATGTTTAAAATAATCTGAAGAAACAAAAAGATAAACCAGGAAAATGGGAAATAGTCTTGGACATCAGTGCCACAGATTAAAACCTGTATGCTTTATACATGCAAAAACTGCGCTTGCAGACATACCAAAGCTGTCTCTGAAACATGGCAGTAGAGTCTGCCAGCTCAGAGCTGTGGTGAAGCTAAATACTGATGTGATGAGATCTCCTGATGGTCTTTTGAGAGGCCCATCACTGATGAGATCATTCTGCTCCCAGGGACTGAAGCCTGGAACTGCACTTGCATGGGGCTGCACTGTCATGGGTAGGGATACCAGCTCACCTGGAGCTGGTAGATAGCTCTACATAGGGCTGCCTTGCACCATAACTCTTTCACTTCCAACAGAGAAAAAAAGCTTTCAAAGTAGCCCCTTCTCTTAAAGTCATCCCTGCTTGTTTGTGACTACAAGACAAGAAAAGAAAAATTGCTACTATGCCAGGACCTGAACATTTCCCTGAGCTGAACATGGAACACTACCTACTACCCCCCTGGAAAGCAGCAGGCACTGTGTTAAAAACTCATAAGATTCTCAGAGCCCAAAAAGCACAGGAGGATGCAGTTAATTTCATAGATTCCCAGCTGCCTCTGACATTTTCAGGGAAAAAGACTCAAGTTAGGAATGGGCTCATAGTTAGACTGGCATCAACTCTGCAAATACCTACACTCTGTGAAACTAAAAAATAGTAGGAGACATCTAAAATACAGTAAATCTTCAAGTCTCTTCCAGATTGTCTGCAAAAGCCCTGATTCCTTGGCCTGGAATTTGCTTTCAGTTTCAACCAATTTAATCACAAAGGGAGCACACAGGCCCTGAAACAATCCAGAAGTCAAAACTGCACCGTTTTATGTAAGTATGGCTCTAATGCACAATGGCATCGTACTGTTCAATGGACTCAATTGTAAGCCTATACTGTTTAAAGAAATCTGAATGCTTTATGCCTTCTTCTTCCTGTGTCTAGAAATGGTGGTAGAGGACCCACACCCATTACCATAGCCCAGTAAGTGGGTTTCCCCCACTCAACAGCTCTTCCTAACAAATTAATACTATCAGATCCTGTTATTCAACTCAGAATGAGAATGTTGGCAAAGTCTTCCTCCACAAGATAATCCCCTGCTTGACATACAATGACATTATCTCACCAAAGCTAGAGAGAAATTGTAATTCTGGTTGTAATTATAGACTTTAATAGGTATAGAGGGCTGTTAGGTGCAGAGCAACTATTACCACTACGGACGGTTCAGGAATATGATTGTTACAGCCAAACTATTTATGCAGTTGAGACACTGCTATGCTCAAAGGAGTCCATCTTTACTTTTAGAATCAATCACTTAAATAATACACCATCTCCATTTGGATTTCTTTTTGATGCCTTCCATGTCTTCTATGTGTTATGTTGAAAGACGCTATGTTTTTCACTTGATCCAGCAATTCAAGTTGCAGGACACAATAAAAAAACCCACAAACCAACAACCAAAAAGACACTATTTCAAGCTTGTTTATATATAGTGAACTGAAATGTAAAAAGAATAGTATTCTGTAACACAATTATTGCAGAAATGGTCAGGAAGATTAACATTTATGAGGTTGCTACGAAACGTTAAATGTACAAAAACCCAATTAGTATTGAAAAATATTTAAATCTTCCAATTCTAATGAACTTTTAGATTTTGAGCTTTGCAGCTAGTGATAAGTTTTAAAAATTCAATAGTGCTAGACAAATGATTTTGAGTAATGCCATTAAATCATTAGCTTGCAACAAGCATTAAATCCTATCCAGAGATACTTTTGAAGACATTGCCTACTACATCTATTTAAAGTACTAGTCACATAGAAAATAATTCTTTATTAATTTTTTCAGCTTGTCTAAACGCCATGCAGGTTCTGGAAGACCAAAGGCACAGCCTGAGGCTCAGAAACCATGCTGGATGGCCCTAATACCCACGCCAGGATGTGCACTGAATATTTCAAAGCCCCAAGATCAGAAGCAAGCCTGCTCTAGTTGGGCTCACTTCTCCAGGGTCTGTCAGACTTCATCCCATATTTATTTCTCAGTTCAACAATGGTGCCAGCAAAAAATGACTTGAATGTAAAAAGATGAAAGCAAGGCTTCCCTCTTCTCTGCTTTAATTTTTTCCTAGTCTGTTTTGTCTCCCCCATGTGTCTGGAACAGTTTTCATGACACCAGTTTCCTCACAACTACAGTGAACCAGGGAACTCCAGTCCTTCCCTGATAAATCTTTAAAAGTAACAAAAATTCCAGGCAATTGAAACAAAATAAGTCTTGGTAAAGTTAACGAAAACTGACACCTGAGAAAAAGGTTGTCAATTACAACCAGAAAGTAGATGAAAAAGTGGCAATGATGCTCTGGTTACACATTTATTAAAAATCCATGATGGAAGAGATGAGAGTTAAGTCATTTGTAAATACTAATGGGCAAATACTGTTTAAGTCTTCAGTTTCAAATGTCCCACACAGACAAAATATTAGGAAAGAAAGACTGAAGTATCATAAGAGACAAATGGAGAATTACAATTCTGTAAGGTTTTTTTAAATAACCTTTAACAAAATAACCTTGGGAATATACCATTATGTATACTGAATTAAAGAGGAATGGGGATTTAAATTTCATAACAGAGTTGAAATTCTATCATTATTTACAACTAACTTAATCCCATGCCTCTGGTAGCTACCTCACACAGGCCAAAAGCTTCTTCTCATGAAACAGGGGCTATTCTAAGGCCACTGAAGTTATTGTATGTACTTGTGATGCAAGGCATTTAAAAATAACCTCTCAGTCATTTTGCTGATTCATGCTAACATCTTAGCATCAGCAGGTACTGGTGTTTTGGCAGCAATGTAAATTCATGCTAATTTTCTTTGAGATTACTCCTAAAAAAGCAGAAATGGAAGTCAGTGCCAGAATGATTGTCATGTAACTGCAACAATTTATTCACTGAAGAAAAAGTCACTTATTAGCCCATCTCTGGAATTCTGATTAGTACTAAGAAAGGAAAGCTTTGACAATTCATGTATCTGAACATGTAGGCTGTTGCACTGTAACCCTTTCCTGAGCCACCAAAATCCCAATATATCCCGCAAAAAAAGCTGGCAAGTGGATGAGAACTGTGTGTGTGCCCCCAGGCCAGTCGCTGCCTACAAGGACATGGGAGTTCCCCAGCCTTGCTCTGCTGGGCAGCCGCAACACTGCAGCCCTGAACTGATGGCAGCAGCACCCTGCAGGGAAACCACTCACTGTCGCAGCAGCATGAGTCAGCTCAATTCCCTATTCAAGTCCTATTTTGCCTCCATTTTCTTTCTTCCAAGGCATGAATACTTCAAGACAGAAAACAAGTCTGGTAGCCAACTAAAATTAACTTCTCCAATGAGCTAAAATGACTCCTCTCAATAGCTATTTCAACTATCATAGTCTCTAGTAGCTGAAGAATTATATTTATAGGATGTCCCTAAATGCATATACCAGACTACTTAAGATTTTTATGTGAATTGAACTCCAAGGCAGTTAATGATCGTGATCTGATACCAGATGAGAAAAACAGTCTTGACTTCCTGGATCTTTTTCTTTCATTTTAACTGATAGGTTTTGCTCAAAAAGCTATGCTCTCTTACTTCACAAATTTTGATGAACTAGTTTCCAGTAGGACAGCAGTAAACCCATGTGCTTTGGGGTTTTATCAGCAACTCCACAAGCTCACATTGCAAACTACTAGGTGTGATATTAACTGGGTAGATCTTGGGTGGGCATTAACAACCAGAATTCCCAGATCCAAAAATTCTCCACAGGATACTAACAATTCTAAACAGTAACTTCTGAAATGGGAACTTCCAGAATGAAAGCTGTTAAGGCTTTTTGGGGGTCATGACCATTTCAGAGGACAAAGACCTCCTTTAGGAAGCCCGAAGTAGGTAAGCCCACTGCTGCTACATATGTAGGTGGCTGCCAAGGGGACACCAAACATGTTTTGCACTTTGCCAAGGTCCCCCCTGGCCACAGGCAGGCTGGAGGAAATAAAGTCTTGGGCACAGGTAAGGAAGGACTCAAGACAGTACCAACTGCTGACTTAGGGGCAACAGGAGACCTCCTGGTACTGCTCAGATAGGGAACGTGTCCTCCACAGATACATGTTCTTCATAACAACAGGACAAAGTAGCCACAGTGCATTACTTAGGAGGTATTTCTTAGAAGGTTAGGGGTGACTAACTACCAAACAGCTATTTAAATAAAGCAGATTTAGTCTAGGCAAGTGCTTGAATACACACCAGTGCAACAGTCAAGTGGCCCCAGGAGGAAACTGAGGGACAAAACAGCAGGTGTCTTGCACAAAGACCCTCAATGGCTTCACCCTCCCCTACCCCAAAACCCATTTACTTGGTCTTTTATGAAGCTGCTTTATGCAGCTGAAACTTTAATTAAGAAAAGATTGGTAGGTACAGCTGCAGTTTCGGATACAGCTGCAATTTCAACAGAGCTCTTCCCAAGTCTCTACTTGCTCTGCCTCTCTATCAAACACACAGTTCCTTTTCCACCATGCACATGTTACAACTCATTGTTTGAATCTTTATCCTTCTGATATTAACATAAGACGGAAGTTATCAGTACATGACAGAGAACAGAGGCAAGCACTGGAGTACCCATTTTAAGTCATGTTGCTAGTTGTCGTGGCAACCAGTTAATAAGCTCTGTTACTCATTTTTTTCACCAGCACCCAATTTTTCCACAAAATGTGGTATTATTAAGGAGTCTGCTAGCTCAGCTGCTTTACAAGGTACCAGAAAAGAACTGCTGGCGTTTCCATTCTGAATCTTATTTTTCAGGAATTACAAGTCATCCATAAATTGCCCAGCAGCTGAACATAAAATGCATAAACACCCCTGTGACAATCCATTAGCTTAAAAAAAAAACAAAGAGAGTGCTGGGGTGCTCCCTGCAGTATCAATATGTACATTGTTTTTCACTACACAGGGAGAAGGATTAGACCTTAAATTCCTCAGCTGAAAAAACATAAATGCTTTGCCAGATATTCTCTCACATGCTTCTCTTTTGACATTGCAGGCATGTGGCATGGGGACAGGCTCGGTTCCTCCAAGCTTCCTCTTTGAGGAAGCATCCTACTATTCACATTGCTGCTGTGCATATCCTCGAGCTAATCTGAGAAGCATACAAGCATGTAGTGAGCCAGCACTGCAATTAACATAATTAAACATCATAATCAAACGGGCTTCAGTCAGCAGTCAGACCTAACTATACAAGGAGCTCAGCAAACATACTAGATGACTCTAACCCTTCTTCAAGAGCAAACTGTCCCTATTTTTGTAAATTGCACAAATTGTTCATTCTCAAAGGACTGGGAAAAAGGCTGTTTAATTACATCCCACAGACTACCCCATTACCTTGGATGAATACTTTCCTTGGACAAAAAGTCACCTAGTTACCCAAATGCTGCAGAATTTCTGAGACCATAGAGGAATACATACTCACAATCATCTCTTTTGTACAAACACTGACCATTTCACTGCTTAAATATTCAACATTTGTGTGTTGCAACAGACATCAAACATTGAGGTTTTATTGATGGCATCAAAACCCCCTTCTCCCTATCAAACATTAGAGATGATCAATGGATCCTCATGCAGATTCAGCATCAGAGAACCACAAAAAGAAACCAAAATAGATGATCCTCTGATCTGGGCACTGGGATTCTGGAGGTGCTGTTGGGCTTTCCCACAAAATTTTAGACAAGAGGGCTAGCTCTTTTCCTGATCTTCCCTCTATCCAAGTTTCAGGCTCCCTTAATGCTTTTTCAACATGGATGGTGGCAGTTTATTGTTTGAAGGTTGAGCAGTGGTGAAAAACACATTCATTATTGCTTGTCACAGAGATGTTGATGAATCCCAGTTTCATGCAGTTAAGCTGTAATTCAACACAATGACTAAACAGGCAAGTCTAGACAAACAAGGAAAAAAAAAAAAAGAATCAAACCAAAATACAATTCCTAGGGAAAAATTCCTGCAGGATTCTATAATCATTCTGTTGAAAAAAGGGATTCATAATCTCATAATCTTATTTTATTTACCATATGAAAGCTGAGCATTTATGTTATTTTAATTCAAGCAATGGTGTTAGGATGTATCATCTAAACAAGAAATGCTGGAATATTTTCCCTAAGAGGAAGCTCAGGATCTTTTTTCTCCATGAAGTTTAAGTAAAACACATATATGTTAAAAATGGAATGCATTGCATCTTGCTTTCCTTACAGATATATTCTGCTAATTTGACTTATCATTATCTACCTTCTCTGTAAAACAAAGCAACTAATGTCACTGAGAAGTTGAACTGGCTTCATGACATGTCAACTGAAATGAAAAATATGTATACTAGGCCTGAGTTTTACTTCCATGTCTATCAGGAGCTACATACCTTAACTAAATCTTCACACTGTGTATTGTTATATTGGTTCTGTTGGTTTTCAAAACAGAACTGTAGAGGTTTTTTGGGTTTTTTTCTTACCTCTGGCAATGTTTTACTCTCTAAAGATATGGGAAGATAAGGCAAAAACTGCTGTAACTTATGCTGAAAGAGGAAGAATTAGCTAGACAAGACATTTTGGCACATTATTCAAAACCATTAGGTCAATGCTGTCATGCTAGGAAAAAACCAGGATCCCATTGTCAACAGTGTCAGAGTAACTGACCCCAAGAATGTGACATAGTAGCATAATACAGCATTTCATAGCCCTTTTTCACCACAGTTAAGTACTATCTTCAGGAATATCTGTTATAATACTCATCAGTACTAGGTTGTACTAGTAATGTGCACATGGCCACAACGATTTCAATGAAAACAACCTCTGCACCTTTGAGAAGGTTATGTTTTTACGTGAAAACTGTGATCAATTCCACCTACACTCACTCAGCATTGGTATTAAAGTAATAAGATGTTAGAAAACTTACCAAACACTTGATTCCCATGCAACCAGAACACAGACAATTTTACACTTCATGAAATCGGATTTTTTTTTGTTTTGCTTTATTGTATGAATCCTCTAAAGGAAGGATAGGCTTCAAGAAAAGGCAGCAAAAGAAAATTAGTCTTATGAGCCCCATAAATTTCTCATTTCCTTCTACAAGCCAAAGAAAGTTCCTGTGAGTCAAGGTAGGCCCTCCACCCCTCAGCTTCTCACAAATGAAAGTGGGCAATACAAGTCCAAAGTATTTATTAATTCAATAGTTACAGAAAAGAAAGAAACCAAACAAATAAAACAAAAAAACAAAACAAAACCAAAACCCACTAACATTTGTCAAACACTTCCCAAAAACTCACCTCGAACTTCAGGAGAGAATCGAGCTGAATGGCGAGACACAAAAAGTTTCAGCTCTTGGTCCAAGTTGCATTCAACCAAGTTTGTGTCCCATGATCGGATTCCTAAAATTCAAAATATAACACACGCTGTTTTTGGAGTTTTAAATGAGTGATTCTCCATTTGCATTCAAGCTATTTACATATTCTTAAATTGCAAAATCAGCTTCTATCCCTTTCAAGGCTCATAGCTATTTTTTGGAAAGTGCTGAGTGCTCAGAAGGAGCACTCTGGACAGGAATCAGTCACAAGCAAGAGGAATCCACCTTCCAAAGGGTGACCATCTTCATGGCCCCATCTTTAGGGCTGCTTGTCCCACATCCTAGTAGCCACATGATGTCCCTGACTTCACTTTAAAGTAGCAATACACAAAACTGATTTACAAAAATGAAAGAGTGGATCACTTGAAGGACACAAGTCATATTATAGCAGGACAATGTACTTGTTCCTCTGAGAAAAAAAAGACAGCATCACCTAGAATGTTGCAAATTAATATTTAAATGTGACGTATTAAATTGCTGACTTCCTCATTCAAAAGCTTTGAAGCATCCAATATTTTAAATTAAAATTTAAGTAATCTTTTATTTATGAAGTATAAAAATTCTGGTTTTGAGACTCAAAAATGTTATGCTTGATCTTTTTTCTTTTAAAAACTATACAGCACATCTCTATTCTCTTTTCTCCCCCAGCTACTTAGAAAGTGAAATACTTGATGCATGGTCAAAAAAGGATTGAAATCTGACTGGAGAAAAAAAAAAAAAACAAAACCAAAAACATTGCAGCCAAAAGACAAATTTATTATTCTTTCCACAAGATTTTGATGACAAAAAAACCCTCAAAAACCCCAAAAAAACCCCAACCTACACAACCTCCCCCAGCAAAACAAAAGAACATGCTTAATACTTTTCAATAATTTTCTTGTTTTGAAATTGTTCTGAAAAACCTAGTTTGAAAAATATTGAGCAGGCAGTTGCAGTACAGGTAAGTCCAGGCACTGGTGTAATTTTGAACACCAACATTACATTTTTTCCTAAAGGAATATCATTGGGCTTAGACAAATTACCTGACAAACACAGAAGTGACTGTGGGTGAGGAAGTGTTTGATCCCACAAGCCTGACCATGCCTTTGCATGAAATTGTTGAGTTAAATCACTTTTAGGGTTGGCGAGGAGACCCTTGAAGAGGTGTGCAGCCATCCCCTTACCATGAGGCTAGCACTGTCACTTCTGCTGGTACCTTTGTCAGCATTTCAGGCTGTGAATGGTACTGTCAACACTGTCTCCCTTGATACATTCTCTTTCAAGGCAGCAGAGATGTCAAGTCTCTCACTGGCTGAAGCCATGTTGTAGGGTTGAAGGATGAGCAGAAGAAAGAAAAGAAAGCACAGAGAAACCAGCTCTGCACTGTCATTGCAGCTCTGGGTAGGCTCTCCATGCAAATATGAACATCTACATTTCAAAAGCCTGAAGCCTCTTCAGGAAGAATTCATCCAGGGCCTTCTGTTGCCAGCATCCCATGCCACTTAGGATCATGATTACTACTGGAATATGCTACCAGTAATCTAGTAACTGGCATTTGCAACTTCAAATAAATTTGGAAATACAGTATTGCCTGTTTCATAACCACTCAAGAGAAAAAAATCTGAGCCATAACCAGCCACCTCCACTTCCTGACTGATGCATCATTGTTCTGAGGCATAAGCTGCAAGTCTTTTCTGCAAGTCTCCTTATTTTCATTTCTCAAAAATATCTTGGCCATATGGTGCATTTCTGGGGCGTAGTTTTGGCAGACAAATACAGCTCAGCAGGCTTTAATGTTTTCCAGGTGTCAGAATATTTGAGAGCAAGAAAGTAAAGATGATATAATACCACGCATGTATAGTGCATATAAGAACTGTGACTAGTAAACCACCATCGATCTTGAAGCTGAAGTACATTGAATGAATGAGCGCTGAACTTCAAGAAGCTAGAAGATAAGCAGCTCAGCAGCCTCTGACAGCAAGCTTGTGCAGGGGGACTACAAAGCCTTCTGGAGGTCAGTTAAGCGATGGGAACTATGATTCAGCAATGCTGCTAATTATAGGGCATGTCCACCATCCCTAGCTCCTTTTGTTGTGAATCCAAATTTGCTGTAGGGATAAGATTTGGAGTAGGAGTAGCAAAGACTGCTGAGCCAGGCAATGTCCAAAATACAGGACTCAAAATAAATAGTAGGAAAAAAAAAAAAAAACCTAGACACTCCAGGCACACAGTAGTCCTAGAAGCTGAAACTGAGATTTGGATAGAGTATCCCAAATCTGCAGTTGTGTGATTCAGCACTCTAGATGCAAAGATTATGTATGTACATTATAAAAGAGCATAATGTATTATATGCATTATATAATCAAATCAGGTTTGGGTAGAACAGGTGTAAATCTGGAACCAAAATCCAAGGTCAATCCAATGATGTAGATCATTAACAGCATGGATGTAACTATGGAAGCATGGCTGAACTGGAGCTATTGCTTTCTTTCTGCAGTCTTAGGAGTGTAATGCCACTAGGCATAGGCCTAATGAGGCAGCAGGCAGGGCACACCCAGTAGCATCTGCCATATTAGTGGAAAACTCTTGAAGCTTTCTCTTCACTTCCCCATTCTTTTTTGGTGAATGGTGGGTTGGAGGACTACCTCCTTAGCAAAGTCACAACCCAAATGTAGTTACTGAAAATGCGTCTTGCCACACCATTCCCTCTTCATGATCTATTAAGAGATGACTCTGCATTCCACCAGGTTACGTAGCATCATGCCACTGATGTGTTATCAGCAGATGTTTTCTTTGACACGTTCCTCTGCAGTTTGGTGCCTGAATCCACAATTTCCAGTGATGGTACTCCGGAGATGTACCAGAGAAGACAATGAGGCAGTTATCTAGAGCCCAAAATGCATCAAGGTTCTGTGGAGAACAAAGGCTGAAAGAAGCATTTTCTTCCAAATTACAGCACACTCTCCAAAGAGAGGTTAGTTGAGCCCCTATTTGCCTCACAGACAGAGCTTCAGACTCCAAGTGTACTCATTCAGAACAACGTACCTCAAAATCAGATGAAGGGGTTTTTTCCTAGCAGGCAAAATCTCAATCAGATCTTCTGACACTAGGAGGAGCAAGGTGACTTCTAATCCAAAATGATGACTAAAAAGACCAGTCCGTTCCCTCTGAACGTCTAAAACTGTAAGAGGGTGTTACGCTTAGTGGCAGAAGGTAGCAGCAACAGAGCTATGCAGCAACTGTACAATAGAAGCTTCAAGAAGAGGCTGAAGAGCATTTCTTCAGAGGAAGAATGACTTCTGTCTTGAGGACATAAATTTTATCCATTTGCTTTATAATTTTTAATAATTTCATGAAAATGCAGCCAATTCACTTCTGGCACAACTGAAAATTAGATAGAATTAGAAAGTGCAATACTGAAGAGGCTCTGAATGACAAAGCATCTGCCTCAGTAATTCTCCCTAGGAGACAATGGTAGCAATAAAGATGAACAGGTCACAGTGAAGCTGGTTAGCTGTGATGAAGAAGCCCTTTATCACAGATAGTCATGAAAAAGAATCAAGAGAAACAGCAAACAAAAGCAACAATGCTTGAGAAAGCAACAATAGAAACAAATGAAGTCCTTGCGGGACTGCTGAACCACACCTACATGACAAGGCTGATACCAGTTCTTGGTTACAGGGTCTCTCCCTCCCTGTAACAATGGCAGGTTTCTGAAATCTTCGTTTTCACCAGCCCAGAACAAAACTATATTATACAAAATCAGGTATCAATTGAGATTAACAAACTATAGGGTCTCGCAATAATTTTCTTTGTGCTTCATACCACTAGCACTGCAACGGGGCTTCCCCCCCTCCCCGTCCGTCCTCTGCATGTACACCGCAATCTATTGTATTAGAAACCACACTGAGAACTTACAAAACTGTCTTTTCACTTGCCATACCTTCCCGTATTGCCGTCTTAAGAAAAGGACAAATGAACAGCGAGTCAAAGTATCCGGTAACCGGACAATAAAGAGGCTGAGCACTCAGGTGTTAGCTGTGTTACCCATATGCTTTTTCTTTATTGAAATGTATATATGCTTTTATAAAGCTCGGGTCCTGGAAAATCCTCCAGCCAAGACAGAAGTCTCACGCCCAAAGTTGGACACAAAGGCGCGGCCGCGCTCTCACTCCGGCAGCCTTTGCCGCCAAGAAGGAAAACGCCCCTAATGCCGGCGGGGGACCGGGATTGCGGGCAGCAGCAGCCGCCTCGCAGAGCAGCGCAGCGCAGTTGAACCCAGCCCCGCCCGTCCCGTCCCGTCTCCATCCATCCCATCCCCAGCCACACTCGCCGCCCTTTGTCCGCTCCAGGCTGCCATAGGGACCGCAGTGCGGACCGCGCCACGCCCACCCGCCCGCGTCTCCGGGCGGATGGGATCGACGGCGGCAGCGGGCTGCCTCCACGGCCCCTCCACCCGACAATGGCGGGGGGATCGCTGCCACCAGCTCAAGGCGGGTCCCCGCCCGCGGCCGTTTTCCGCAGCGCCCGCACCCCACCGGGGACGGATGGAGCTGAGAGAGAGGGGTGCTGCGGAGGGACCCCGCGGAATAAAGAGCCGGAGACCACGGCTTGCCGGCTGGGGTGTCGCGCCTTGAGGGGGTCGGTAGGGTGTGGGGCGAGCCCCGGGCGCTGCAGAGGAGGGGAAAGCGCTGGCAGGGGGGTGTCGCGGCGCTGCCTGCGGCGTGACCGCTCCCCGCCGCCTCACCTCGGTCGATGTTGGCGATAGCCCGCCGCAGGTGCTCCTCGGTCACCAGCTCTCCGATGACAACCAGCAGGTAGAACTTGCTGTCGAGGAAGCGATGGGAGAGGCTGGGCGAGGGAGAGGTGGGGTTGGGTATGCTGCAGGAGGGCTCCGAGTCCACTTCCACCACTACGGTGGCCATCGCCTCCGCCCCGCGGCTCCGGGGCGCTGAGAGGAGAAGGCGGCTCCGCAGGCGGCAGGGAACGAGTGAGGGCGGGTGGGGAGGCGGCGGCGCTTTTATACGGGGACGGTGAGGGCAGGGACCTGGCGAGGAGGAGGAGGAGGAAGGGGGGGAGCCGGCGTATCCCCGCGCCGCCGCCGCCGCGTTTCCAGCATCCACAGCTGATGTCATCTGCGGCAAATCCTGCCGGCGGCGGTCCCCGGAAGCAGAAAGGACGTGGGGGGCGAACAACGCCCCGAGGGTATGCCACGGAGTGCCCGGCTGGATCAGGACCCCCGCCCCTAGACTGTCCCTTGTCCCTTGCTTTTGCCACCTCCTGGGGCGTCACCCTGCCGGGCTGATCACTGCGGTGTCTAATTCTGCTGCCTCGGCTCCAGAGGCCCTCCCGCCGTCCCAGCCCTGAGGAGCTGCAGGTGATGCCCTGCCAGACATGGGGAGCTCGTGCGGGAAAGCCAGCACAGGGGCTGCAGCTGCACCGCTGGCGCCGACGGGTGAAAAAGCAGTTCCACTGGCCAAGTCTGTGGGTCCTGCCTCCTGCATCGAACTGTGGCATAGTTGAGCCATATTCCCCCTCCCTCCCCCCCAAATATTCTTGATACCTTTTTATATTTGAAAGCAGTTCAAGTAGTAAGATGCTTCAAACATAGCCTTTCTGTATATGTTCAAGGCCCATGGTTATATGCCTTACAGCAGAAAAGCACAGGTTGTGGACAAGCTGCTGAAACCCGTACTCATAAAGCTCCAGGAGTTCAAAGGGCTAAGTTTGACCAGGCTCAAGCAACTCCAAGGGGCAATGGTATTGGAAAGCACCTGCAATTACGAAGCCAGAGGTTTCATTCCTCTCCGCTTAAAAGTTAGACATCTGCTCCCCAATAATCACTGAGACCCACTCTAGAAATAAACTCAATCATTTCCTGTTTTATCCTCTCCATAATGGGATAGAGCAGTCAGATCAATCAGCCTCTCTGAGATGTTCCTCTCACTTTACTGACAGAAGCAAGGTACTAGTTTACACTAAGTCTTTTGTTGATATGGCTGAAGTGATGTGGGAGAAATCTCACTGTGACCCGGGAAAGGATATAAGCTTTTACAGCCTGTTTTTTAAGCTAACCTCTGTCTCTGACTGAGAAGACACTTCCTTTGTGCGCAGCTCCTTCCAGTACTGACTGCTCAAATTCACTGCCAGCTGCTCAGAAACATGGAGTGCTTGCCTGGATGAACCAATACATCAGTTCTGTTTCTTAGCATATGTACTTTGTTCTAGGACATACTGGATTCATTCTAACTGACATGCATTTCAGGTTGTCACTACTGTTATTTGTCCCACTTGCCTGGAGGCACCCACAAAGATTGAAATGTCATTGTTGTAGGTGCTGGGCCATAATGTTTTATCAGCCTATAGCGCCTAGTGTTTTTAATATGAATAGTTCCTCTGAATAAATGCAAAGAAAAACACTGAGAGCCTTGGCTACTATGTCATGGTGTGTTTGGATGTTGCATTCAAAGTAGACTATTTTTCTGAGCTGCAGTTAGTCTGAAGGTTGGGTGCAGGCAAGCATTTTTATAGCCATGTCAGGTGGCTGAGATGACACTGTGGTAAAGAGCAATGGTGCTCATTCTTTGCTAGAGCTGTCACTGCTGATGGAGCAAATGCAATGGCATGGGTTCAGAAGAACTAGCAGCAGTTCTTCCAAAGTTCACAAGGTATTCATAGTGTTGCTTTTTGGGTATCCTTGTTCATCTGAGCCCAGCTGTGAATCTGGTGTTTCCTTGCTGATCCTGGCAGTTTGCATGGGCTAGTATAGATGTCTACCTAGAAATAATGTCCAGCCCCTGTGGCCATGTCCTATATGACCCCCACCCTAATACTGTATTCAAATTATACATCATTTCAAGACTTGCCACATAGTATCCACTGGAGAAAGCCAGCTTTTGACTTCAATCACTGCAATATGTAGCTTTGGGATACGCCTTTTTTTCAGTCAGCAACAAGAACAGCTGATCTCTGGAGCATGGAAGGGGCTTGCTAAAGGGACTTGCTAACTAGCTGCAGAGCAGACTGGCTCCTGGACATAAAGGTAAAACAATTACTTGCCTCACAAACACAACAGGTTAAATGAATTACTCTGAGACATATACAGCAATATGAAAAAATGCATTATATTTGCTTTTTAGCACCTTATTTAAATAGAAGATATATGTAACTGCAAAAATGCCTGTGAATGTGAAAAGAGGTGAAAAGAATGAGTTTTATCAATGAAGAGCATTTTTATATACAGCTAGGTGATACAGGTATGTTTGAAATAGCCTGCTGAGGTAGTCCTCTATTTTATATTGCCCTGCAAAGTAATATGCAGCTGGAACATGATATGATAACAGGTGAATTTTTACAGTCAAACTGTCTTGTGATGGGAGATGTGTCATTCAAACCCTAAGGAGATGAGGCTGCCTTTGGAAGAAAATGGTCTTGTGCTGAACCCTTCAAGGGATGTAGGCCTCTGCCCTCATCTGTTCACAAGCATATGCCACTTCATGTGAGATGGAAGTTAGACAAGAAAAGATGCTTTGACCTCCTGGATACGTCTCTAAGGAAGCTGCAGGTTCCTAGCTCTGTGGTCAGTGTTCATGCTGTGACTTGCCTTTTTGGTATTACACTCAGGTAGTTTTGTTTGTCATCATCCTTCTCTATCTGGAAGCCCACTTATATGCTGTAATATGGAGCATACCAACAGATGCAGTGCTGAGCAAAATGTGGACATGTACTGTACAAAGCTGACTCAGTGCCATGTGACTCTTACTGTTCAAAAGTGATACCAGCTTCCTAGCTGCAGCCACATCACACAGATAAGCCACTTCAACAGAAGAAACAACTAAACTCAAGTGGACTGTGGAATATGGCTTGCTCTTTTAAAGAGACAATGATTGATATCCTCTGGTGCCTGGCTTTTGTTTGCTTTGCTTTGCTTTGGTTTTGTTCCTTTAGTATGTCCAGTATCAAATTGGTGTTTCTGAACTGAATACAACCAAACATTACATGCGGAGCTGTATTTTTCTTGCAAAGCTGGATTTTTTTAGAGTAAACAGACAGTTTTAAATTAAATGCTTGAAGTCTAAAACTAGAACAATCTTCTTGGTGGTATGTGCTGCTTGTTACCCACTAATATTCAGGGTTTTTCCAACTCCTCTCTTCAAGTTTTAAATGAGAATTCAGTTATGCACAAACCCTTAGGCTGGCCCCTTCATCCGAGGCCAAATGTCACTTATCCTTGTGCATTAATTAGTTAAGAAACTTACTGAAAGTGGGGTGGCTCAGAAGACTGTCTTCACTGAGAGAAACACCAATATGAGGGCTGCACAATGTGTCATTAAGCAAGTTCCTGAAGTGGGTAGGTTTTCGTAAGAAAAAGCAGTTAAGGCCTAATGTATTTTGGAGATGAAGATTTGCCAGCCAATATTGGAGGTGACAGGTTGGAAGGGACCTCTGAAGGTCATCTATCCTAGTCACTCTGCTCAAGCAGGGCCACCTGAAGTAGGTTACCAAGGGCTGTGTTCAGTTCCCATAGAAAAGGGGGAGTTGAGAAAAAAAAAAAAAAGGTGAGGAAAGCGACACTATTGCTTTTAAAAGTAACATTTTCTCTCACTTAAAACTTTCTTGAAGTGAGAGAAAAATAACACCAAGTAACATTTCGTATTAGCTCCAAGTGGAAAAGTTAATTATTTTTTATCAAAGTATTTTTTGTCTTTCTGTGCAGTGGCTGAAGAAGTTAGAAGTAAAAATAGAAAAATACTTTATTTAACTTCAGTGAGAAATGAAAAAGAAAGCATTTCCTCTTTACTATTAAAAAAGGCAAATCAGAAATTAATAATTTTGAACAAACTTTGCTATGAAAAAACACATAGTTTTGCATAAAAATAAAATGATTGCTTCTCCACTGTTGGAGAGATAATAAAGCAGTGTTAAGTAATTAGATCCTGTTTGCTAATTAGAATGACCCTTGAAATTCAGCAATAAATGACAGTAAAAACATTGAAAGCAGTGACACCCATTGTACCGCAAAGCAGCAAGTACAGTTGAAACAGCAGCAGCAGCAGCAAAAATAATGATAAGACAATATGAATTCTATGATTCTACCTGGAACAGGTTGCCCAAGGAAGCTGTGAATGCTTCATCCCTGGTATTGTTCAAGGCCAGGTTGGATGGAATCTTGGGTGACATGGTTTAGCGTGAGATGTCCGTGCCCACGGCAGGTGGATTGGAACTAGATCATCTTAGGGTCCTTTCCAACCCTAACTATTCTATGATTCTATGAATTAGGCAGTAGTTTTGAGCTTTCTTTGAGCAGTTTGAACCCCCTCTGAACAAGGGAGACAAGAATGGTCAATTGATAATGGCATGTACTTTGAGTTTCAGGAGGTGAGTTTTGCAAGCTTTTAATTCTTGTGGGAAGACTGGAAAGTACAGAACTACTACTACTATCACACCAACCTGAGAATCCCTGCAGTCTAGAGGCTCAAAATGCTTCCTTTCAAACCTCTTTTAGAGCTCTTTCTTGACTTAAGAAAAGTACAAATCAAGCCACAGGTTTTGAGTGACTATATATGCACTAATTTGGGAGGCAGCTGGAAGCTGAGAGTTGTCACAAGGTGGTATTGGCTGCTGTAGCACCTATGTTCAGTTTGTCTGCAGGCTGCCTGAAACCTGCACTGCCCAGACAGTACACCCTGTCCACAGTCCCACTGGAAGACCATCATGTATGTCAGATGTTAGTCCCGTAACTCACTGCAAGCATAGAGGAGAAAAATATTGATGTGCTGTCAGTTACACACTGCTCCATCCTACCCACTCTGATGGCAAAAGCACATGGAGATGCTCTAAAGCAAAGGGCGCTTGTTTCTGTTTCCTCCCCAGGATGAATCATTTAAAGCTGCTTCTGGGAACTGAACAGCAAGTAGATACTCTATGTGATATTGTTATCTAGCTTTAAGACATGCCTTAAAATACTTTGCAGAGGTTGCCTAATACTGCTAGTTCTGTAGGATTTAAACCTGATTATTATTGTACAAGGGTCCATTCTTACATTCTCTTGAGCACACTACAGTAGAAAAGGCATATTGCTACTGCATATATAATACAAAGCAAAAAGTCCAGGCAAGCATTATATCATACAGTGCACTGACAGGCTTCTGAACCTGGGAAGCTCCTGGATCTCCCTATTGAACAGGTCCAACAGACCACGATTCTGCACTGAGAGCAGCCCAGCTCTTCAAGGCCACAGCAATTTTACGTATTTCATAGCTGTGACCAGGGTAATGCCTCCTTTTGTGCCCTTGACAGGTTTTTTTGTGCATGCAAAGTACATTCCTACAAGGGTCTTGATGGGGCCTTTCACTCTAGCTCTTTTTCAGAGACCATGGATTTCACCTAAATATTTGGAGTAAGTTACAATTAAATGTGGCCTATTCCTGTACTTGTAATTTGTGACTCTGGTATTGCCTGAAGAGGTTTTAGTCATTCTACTGATGTACTGTTTAGTCTTACTGACACAATAGTCCAGGTTTTTAACCATTTCAAAGACAGCAAAAACTCTTACAATTTGTATCAAACTTGATACTCTTACAGAATAAACAGTAGGAATGTTCGTTTTACAAGCCCCTCAAAACATGCTATTTTTTCATTAAAGGCACCTACAAGACTGACCATCATCTTCCTTTCCACCTTCTTGCACTTTCTTTTATGGCTTAATAGCACTATTACTATTGGTACAATTTTGCAGCATCATTTTGGCTCTTTTTTTTTTTTTTTTTTTTTTGTCTTCCCTTTGGTTTTTGATTATTCTGTGTCTGCTCTATGCAGTCCAATAGGCTGATACAAACTAAAGATGATTTAAGGATGTTTCTTCTGTGATCTTTTCTTTCTTTCTACTTTATCTGCTCTTTAATAAGTCATTCCTAGTCATCAGTGTTTAGCAATAGGTTGGGATGTTCTGACTAAGGCTCACAATGCAGAACTGAGTAGATGGCCGAAGTGTAGACCAGGTAGCAGGGCTGTCCAGAGAAAGCATCAAGCTGAGCATTTTGCCAAAGGACCCTTGGTTCAGGAGGGTGCAGAGACCACCACCACTGTGTATTCTCATACACAGGGGGTTACTGTCAGTGGTTGCCTTACACCAGTGGGAATTTCTATTGGTCCCACCACAGCAGTGCCCCAAGAGTCCTTGTGGAGCTGGCACCACGCTATGGGAAAGACAAGGTTCTGCCATGATATATCCCTCAGAATTGTCCTGTTTGCCAGATGTTGCTTGATGTCAGGAATTGAAACAAATATTAAACCTGGTGATTTCTTTTCCCTTGTGCTCTCCTCAGAAGAATGTGTCCCAGGTGTGGGATGGGAATTCATCATTTGGGGAAAAAAAAGGGAAGAGAGTTGTTTCTGGAAACCTGCAAAATCAAAGAGTAAGTCAAGGTGGAAGTTTGCCAAAAAAGTCACTTCATCCCCTCAGACAAGCAGAATACTTTCTTGCAGCAGTGGTCATCTGTGTTGCCTATGGAGCAGAGCACTGGTCATGCAGTTAGCACCTCTGGCATCCCCTGACTCTCAAGATCTCTGCAAAAGCTTTCTTTTCTCCTCTGGGCAATTATGGAAGGTAACAAATACTGATGGCACTCATCGATGGCCTCCAGGGCTTTAAGACTAAGCAAACAACTTGTTATAATTTTAATTTAATTTCAGCCTTTATCAAATTCATCTGCTTTCCCATGGAGGTGAAGGTTACCACAGCTGATTGACCATAGACTAGATTTTCTGAGTTGTATGCTACAGCTCCAGAGAGAGCACCTGAAGATTCCCATGCACATGGAGACTGCACTAAAACCTCTGCTGTAATCAACAGGATTGTTTGTACAAAGCAGGGACAAAGCATCATGTCACAGGATTGCTATGCACCATGCTGCTCTTCTTTTCAATCAATGCCAACATGCTCTGGTGCCAAGTCCAAAAGCTAATGAGATGCTCCCATGAGTAAGCATTTTCCAGACTGAATGCATTATGATGTCTCTGAACTCCATGTCTTCGAGGAGAAATTTCTCCAGATTGTTTCAGGACCCCTGCCTTCCTCTTATGTCTGCATCATGTCACTGGTGACTTGGCCTGTCCATTCACTATTGCTGTTGCGCAGGCACTATTGCACTAGCAGAAAGTGCACAAGAACTAATCAAGGGCGTCTAACCTAGCTCCAATTTGGTGTTGCCCTGCCGTCTGACCAGGGGTAGCCAATAGAATTTTTGTTTCATTAGAATTGTTTTCCAGTGGCTTCTACACAGATTTCCATTTAAATGCTTTTCTAAAGCTTTGTTTTGTTTTGCCTTTTTTCTTCCTGAGCATGAACAGGAAAACATACACCAGAATCTAATAAATGCTGAAAGCCAGGCTGGGTTATTTTGGGCTGATGCATCCGCAGTGATACTTTGCACTGAGAATTTAATTATCGGTTCTTCTGATGATAAATAAACCAGGATAAAATCCAGCTCATCTTCCAAGAGCTGAATTTGTTCTCTACTGCTAATGGCAGTAAAAATTTATAAAATCTTATTTTAGTGAGGTTAGTAATTTTAGATAATTCTGAAAGAGTGAGAGAAGACCACCTGCCAAGGGAAACAATGTATTTTACATTTGTCACACAGACGTATTTATATTAAGTCATGTATTCAACATTCACCATTCTCCCGTCTTTGCATTTTTAAACTGTGCATTTTGCTTGGCTTTAGAAAGATGTTTAAAATACGCAGGAGAAAAAGTAGGTGTAAGTTCTTAGAGGACAGAAAAAACAGAGATGTTTCATCTCTGGGGTTTTTTTTTACGTTAATTTTCTTCTGCTCAATTTCCTACTATTATATTTTGCTTTTAAGGAATTTTCTGCTAATGTTACTCAGTTGCTGTTTGGGCTTTTTTGTTTGTTTTTTACCTCAAGCATTTATGCTTTTGATGTCGTTGATTAAAAAAGCAGGGATATGTTGTCTTTTTGCAAATGAGTGAAAGTGAGTTTTCGTAACATAAGGTGATTATTCTCTTTTTGCTTTCCCTTTCACTGTCTCCTAGCCTGAGGGGTCTCTTTGTCTGTTTATCATATCAGAGTTTATCATTCTCGGAGAATTTAAGACCCAGGTACACTGAGGAAAAGTCTCCTGTAAACGGGGTATTGTTTGGGTTTTTTTTCGCCACTAGGATAAAATGTACGGTACTGAAAACTTTACTGTAATAGGGTAATAGTATATCTAGTACAATGTAGTAGTGTGGCTTTCTTTGTGTTTGTGATACAATGCCTCTGATTTAGTATAACCTCAGTATGCAGTACGCCTAGTTTACTGAAATTATGGAAGATGATAACAATAATTAAGCAATAAGACATGACAAGTAGTATTTTATTATGCTTTCCCAAAATGCTTAGGTGAGTTGCTAGGCATAGGGCCAAGTGCTTTGAACCACCTGGAAGAATTATTTTTACACATCTTGCAGATAGTAGTAGAGGATCATCTGATTTCCTTGCAGCTATGCAGTTATCACATCCTAATCATCCTGGTAAGAGCTCATCTGCTTGGTAACTAGACTGATACTGACTTCAGTAATAATCATCAGGGTTGAAGATTCCTGCTGGTTTAACAGCTGATAGTGCAAAAACGGCCCCAGGCACAACAGTAGGTCCCTCCACAAGCAGAACATCAAAATGCAGCTGTGGGTGTTACTGTAAGCTGCTACTGACTGTAAGTGTTTCAGGTTTAGAAGAAGGACCAATAAAAAGCAGCATCCTTGGCTGAATGTAGGGTATGCCTATGGAATAAGGTGTGCATAAGCCACATGATTTAAATGTGTTATCAACATTTCATAGGGACTGTAGCAATGTGTAAATTGACATGAACAGATTATAATCTTCTAAGAAATACTTAGGATGTTTTTATTCAATTGACTTAGCCTTTCCTAAGAAGTTACACTTCCATTACACTTCCAGAAAATGGGGTTTCGTCAATATGTACACTTTATCCTCTGACATCCAATTTAATAGAATATTGTCATTTTCAAATTTGTTTATGCACCTTACCAAGCCTTATCTCACACTGGATCTAATCTAGGGCATAATGAAACCACTGGGAAAAAACCCACTGTTTTTTTAATGGGATGACAATTGAGGCCTGTTTGTTTTACAGCTTCAGGGTACTAACAGGTTGAAATTTGTATTATTTCTGTAGTCCAGACCATAGTAACTGCACCTCTTGTCTTCGCTGCAGTCTTAATAACACAATGGTCCATCCTTGCGCATTACTACTTATGCTGCCTACACACACTCTGGGTAATGTTCACATCAGGATTTCCCAACAACAGCCATTACAGGCCAAGTTTGAAAACTTGGTGAATATTGGGAACAGTCATGCTCTCTAAGACAGACACCAAACTTGTGTTTCCAGGTTAGGAAGGAAATCTCTGTCTGCTCCCTGTATCCTCAGAGGAGGTTGAGATGCTTGAGCCTAACTGTGGTTCTTTGAGCAGCAATCCATGGGAGCATTTCTTTCCTCTGCTCTTTGCAGTGGCGACTGAGGATGCTGACCTTCCCATTCAGCTCAGCTGAAATGAATGAATGCTTTGTCATTTGTTCAGTGACCTCATTGCTGTGTGTCACCTAAACTTAACTGTCCAAATAAAAAGATAGCTAATGAAATGACTGGAGATGAACCTCTGATTTTGTTTCTTGAAATATTCATTGACCACCAGGATGCCCTGAGGGGAGAAACATTGATATATACTTTAGAAGAAAGAAAGCTCATTTACTTTGCCTTTTTTCCTCTGTGTTCATGTCATATTGGTAGATGCTGACCCATAACCTCATCCCACAATATTGATTTGAGTTTGTTCTCGCAGAATATCATGTGATTCTCTAGCAACACACAGAGATCACAGCCATTTTGTAATGCAGGTCATTCTATAAAAGGTTTGTTTTCCACCAAAAAAATTTCACTGGTACCAAAACAGAAATTTAATTAAGTAATGGAAGGTTCCTCACATGTGCAAACAACAACTGAATAATTCATTACTGTATTCATCTTTCTTCAATAAATACTCCTTCCCTCAGATATACCAACACTGCACTTCAGTTCTTCCTGTTTTCAAGGTGGGATCTGCATCACCACACTGTCAAATCATTACAGTGCATAGAACAACCAGAGTAGTAAGAAAGGTTACTTAAGCCTTACTTGCAGCAAGGGAGTCAGGGAGTTGAAGTGAGCTGTACAAGGACTGCCTCACCCTCCACTGTGTTGACTATACTGTAAGGTGAGGAAGACAAGCCTTCTAACTAAGGTCTCTGATATAAATACCTACAGTTAATACGTACTGAGCAGTATGCAAATTATGCTGGATTTCTATAGATCCTTGCCTTGGAGCATGAAAGGCAAAATTAGTCCAGATCCAGAAGAGAAGGAACACATTGTGCCATGCATTTTTACCTTCTCAATGAGAAGTCTTGATAGGACTTCACTGAGCTTCCAGCTTTCTCCAGATCTGTATAATGAACCAGTGAGTCACAGTACAAAATAATTAATAATGCCGTTAGTTGGATGCTTACAAGTACTGTCCAATAAGGTGTTTGAAAGAAGATTGATTTTCTGTTCTTAATAAACAGTTTTGCCTTGGATGTTTCTTCTGGAACATCATTTTGTGCTACTTTTTCTATGCTTTAGAATGCAAATCCAGTATATGCATTAACACAAAATCCTATGCACCAGTTACAAACGAGGATTATTGTCTTTAAAAATATTTCTAACTGAAATTGGAATTGAGATGTTTTATTAATTAAGAGGGTTCATGGTGAGGCAAATGGCTGCAACTCAGCTTCTTCTCCTCTTTACAATGTTATCCCTTCAGAACACCCATCATGCTGTTTTCTTATTTTTATGCTAAGTGCTAAATGAGAGCAGTGATCATCCTTACCCAGGAGGCCTGACTGGGTCCAGTATTGACGTTATTCCCTTTGTGAGTCAGTGGCTGCTGGTGAATATGGTAGATTCCATAAAACAATGTATTGATCAACCCAATGATAGGAGCGGAACAGGATATAAAAGAAGCAGAAAGCTTCTAGACAAGCTGTCTAATTCCTGAAAGAGCTTCCAAACAGCTCTTGCAAATTAGTAATTTTTCACAAAGTTTTGCATTGCTGGTTTTCTCCTCCTTACCGCACAGTTCACCGCCTGTTTCCCGAACTTCACAGAAGGTCAAGGCGAGCCCTTTGGATCAGCTATTCAGCAAATAATTTTTGAACAAATTCCCCAGAGTTTGTGGTAAGGTCTTTCATCCTCATTGCATCATTTTTCTTCATTATTTCTGTCTTGAGAGTCCTGCTGGCTACTCCTAATATAGTTACGTATTCAAAAGACACAATATAATGTTTATATATTGCAGACTGTACATACAACGTTTAATTCATATCTAGTGTCAGGCTAATAGTACTGTATTCAGGCACGGTCAAAAACACTCAAGCAGCGTGATTGTATTTCTTGGGAATATTTCACCTGTTTTATGTAAGGTTTTATGTTCCAGGCACATTGTCCCCAGCCCTCTTCAGTCCTGGAACCCCAGTGCCAGATGAGGCCAACCTTACTGATTAGCCTGTAGTCCCCTGGGCCTGTTCACACAGTCTTCAATGAGGAAGGAACCAGCATCTTTGTGAAGAGACAGCTCCTGGCTGCAACCTCAGCTTGACACCTGCTCCCCTGCTCTCAGCTTCATTCAATGAGGAAAATGGTGAGTGTCAGCAAATACAAGTGTGTGTGCACAGGGGAGATTTACTGTGCTTTCGTGCAGTGTAAAAAGGACCATGTTTTCTGAAAATGTTGCTATGAAGTGATGCAAGGCAGGACTGTGTCAAACTCTGGGAGCATGAGAGCAGAGATTTTCAAAGATGTGTTCCTGAAGCTAGAGACCCATACCTGTATTTAAAGCATAATCTAATTTCATAGAATCATACAATCAGAGAATGGTTTGGGTTGTAAGGGACCTTAAAGACATTTAGTTCCAACACTCCTGCCATGGACAGGAAAACCCTACATTAGACCAGGTTGCTCAAAGTCCCATCCAGCCTGGCCTTCAACACTTCCAGGGATGAGGCATCCCTGACTTCTCTGGACAGCCTGTGCCAGTGCCTCACCACACACAAAGTGAAGAATTTCTCCATAATATCTAATCAAAATCTACCCTTTTTAGGTATTTTTAAGTGGAATTTCTCCGCTGGATTACTATAGGCAAAAAAATCTTACTGGAAACACCCCAAAAAATTTAGAAAATCCTAGTTGCACTTAGGCCAACACATATTTCAGTTATAGACACTGAAAGTAGGAAAGACCAGGCATCTAACATATATCACTGCCAACACTGTTGTATCCCTGATTATATTCTCTAATACTTTTTGTCCTTAGTGTAAAAATATTGTATAAGTCTATCATTCATGTTTAAATGAACATGGACTAAGTACCTGATCAATAATAGGTACGCCACAGATCCATAGAGGAATGTATAGTAAATTAAGATTTTTTCATGAATGCAATTGCTACAGTACTGTGCTGGAAAAACTGGCTGCTCATGCCTTGTTTGGGTGTATTTTAATCTGACCAAAAAAACCTCCTGGCTGAATGGCCAGGCCCAAAATATGGTGGCAAAAGATGCTATATGCAGTTGGTACCTGGTCACAAGTGGTGTTCCCCAGGGCTCAATACTGCAAACAATTCCATGTAATATCTTTATCAATGATCTGGATGAGGGAATTGAGTGCACCCTCAGTAAATTTGCA
>WYDI02018133.1:0-43023 GCA_009867235.2 Psittacus erithacus
GGCTGAAAGTTAGAAACACAGTGCTGCACCAGCCACTAAGAAGCAGAAAAATGACTGCTACTGCTGAACCCATGACAGCAATTTATTTATACACTTCACACAATTTAAACCAAATAAACCAACCAGAAAAAATGTAATTTGCCTATGATCGTCACACATCAGCCTTACTGGCATTAGTCAGTCTGTGTGTCCTGAGGCACTCGCAGACGTAATGTCTGATAGAAAACTGTTCTACTGATTTCCTGTTCCACGAAACGCAGGTCTTACTGCTGTACAACATATTATGTTTAGCTGGATATAAAGATAAGTTTAGGATGTTAACATTTATACCAGCATGATTTAAACTGCACTGATTTCTTCCCTTTTCTCTTGTATTTTTGGAAAACACTGTAATCTCTTTTCTTTAGAATTTGTCCTCACTTAATGGGACTGAAAAAAACATGTTCTGACTGTATTTCCGATCTCTCCTATGCCACTGTAACTCCACTGATTGCAAAGAGTGGGGAGGTCATGGGGTTAGGTGCTTAGAACTTCTGAAACTGAAACAGTACTTCTGCCTCTAAAATAGTGCATCCAACAATTAAGCCACCCCAAATTAAAGCTGCTTATGGAAATACTTTTCTCTCTTCTTGGTAAACTCATTTCTGTGCAGTGGACCTGGACAGTATCTGCGCACTGCTGATGTCTTTCATGTGCTTGCTCAAGCATGAATGCATTACTCTACCTGTTTCAAAAAACAACATCCATATTTATGATGTGTCCTTTTGTCTCCTGTCATTAAGGAGTTGCATCTTCAAAGACAGTCTGCTTTTCCTTTATGTGACTATTGCAT
This sequence comes from Psittacus erithacus, assembly GCA_009867235.2. Lineage (NCBI taxonomy): Eukaryota > Metazoa > Chordata > Aves > Psittaciformes > Psittacidae > Psittacus > Psittacus erithacus. The sequence goes on from WYDI02018133.1 coordinate 833, forward strand.
GGACCCTTGATAATCACTGGTTACTGCAGGGAACATGGGTGGCTAGCTTGGCTAAGTTGGGCCAGCAGTAAGGAAAAAACCCATATTCCCACACTGTAATATGGAGCATGACTTTGCAGCCTACAGAACTCAGCTGGCTGCAGAGATGTCTTCATCAACTGAGATGCAGAAATTTCTGGCACATAGAGTGATCTAAGAGCCCTATAAACTCTCCAGGCTGCTTAAAGATTCATTTCCTTTCCATAGCTTTGAGGGTTTTTTTATACAGCACACTGATGTGTATGCTCAGAACAGCATCCTAACCAGACACAGTGAAGAGGAATGGGGTTCAGGTTCATGTGGGATGAGAACAGTATATTCAGAATACTTGACCTTGTTAGTGCCTAGTAGACAGGTTGGCTGATGTCCCTGCACTCCTTGCAGTGAATGAGAATGTGACTCAGACCCAGTGTAGGTAGTATAAATATGTGAAGCTAATCAATATGATCCACTCTGTATTTATCTGCCTGTTCTCTGTGACATGTGTTCTGGTGGTATAGACTCCACATGGGTCAAGTCGGTTAAACTTCTGGTTATCCTTCTTATAACTACCAACAGTAGACTACAAGCCTCAGTCTGTGTGTTAAAATAGTCTAATGAATTCCCACCAAAGATGCATGCAGGGGTATTCACAGCACAGAACTCCTGAGGGACGGGAGTCCCTCCTGCCATGATAGTACCCTCCTTACCTCAGAGCCATGGACCAGACTGCAGCCATTATTTTCCCAGTTAAACCCATAGCACTAGTGGATTAAGAGATCATCCCAAAACCTGAATAATCTTTTTCTGAGGGGAAGGAAGGGTGCTTACTGCTGCTTTGAACTGTGCATAAGAGAAATATTGCAATAGAGAATGAGGAGCTATCGTTTTAGAAAACAAAGGGTTTACTTCATTCTGTCAGTCACCTTCACGCATTTGCTATTTATTCATACAGGATTACATCCTGCTATATTAGCCTTATGCAACTGAATGAAAACCAACATCATCAGCTGCTGTCATTTTGTCATTTGTTGTTTCACATTTGTTGCATCTGGGTCACAAACAAGTTAGTGTAACCATTCCAAATAGTATGGTGAACAACATTCTGGCTTCACGTGTATGCGCTTTTAACTATTCTTATTGCACACCATGTACCACACATGTTGCACAGAATGAAGAACAGTATAATTTATTTATTTATTTACAGTACGGTATTTCTTACGCACATTCATACTGAATGGTAATTTCTCAACTTGCTGTGGTCAGATATTGTTCCAAATATTGAAATGTGCCTTGCTGTGTGTGACCCTTTTGTTGCTACGAGGGATTTACTTAGTAATCAAGACGAATGAGAGAAACGTGACATTTGACTATTCTGTGCTGAAGGAATGCTTTATCACAGAACTAAGGTGTATGCCCACACGAGAACAGGTGTATCATGTGAAAGAAAGCACATGGGAAAGTTCTGTAAGAGGAAAAATGATTTTGTGAGTGGAATTTATTAAAAAATGCACAAAAGCCTTTAAACCCCTTTAATTTACAGCTGTAAAACTAGTTTACAAGTGAAGGTACTGAAGACATACAGTTTTGGTGCATGCCACTTAATGTTTTTATGTTTCTGAGCCAAACACTTCCACACACACAGAGAAAATCAAAGCAATATGGTTTGCAGTGCACTATTTGGTGTGCAGTAAGCTGTGGAGGCCTTTCTAGCTGGCACTTGATAAGAGTCATTCCCCATGAAACAGGCATATTCTCTTAATTATTTATTGAGTTAGAGGAGAAGTAATGAATTGGGAAAGAGTTCTTGCTTTAGGAAAGCAATTCACTTGCATCCCCTATGTAATAACCCTGATGCTGATTTTGTGTTGCTCATGCACGTGCAAGTTCAAAAATATTAAACAGAGAATTGCATCAAATACTGAAATCCCGAAACAAGAAAGTTACACTTCTGTTAGAGAATACCTTTAAAGCAAACTGGGGTTTGCTGCTTCTGTTCTTTCACTCTATGCAAGTTTCAACAACCTCTGATGACACTAACAGAGTAAATTGCATTGAGGAGGGCTGGGAAGTACAATCTCCGAGCAAATACATGTAAAAATGTCCTTAAATATCAGGGATGGCAGCTAACTCTGTTATACTGGTAGAACACCAACCCTCCCTCCCTACACCCTCCCCCCCCAAAACCCAACAAACAAACAGATTCAGAGCAGCTCCTATCTTTGTACAGGACTTTAAATAATGTTATTCTTTGTGTGTGTGTTTGTGTGTTAAAAAGTATTAAGACCCTTGAATATTGCTACATGTAGTCTTTAAACAATTCATTTTAATACTTGATTCTTACATGGCCATGTGCAACTAAACTGAGAATCTGAAGAATTGCTGCGCTATAGAAACAGCAATTTCTCTTCAGGAGCGCAAAAGTGCTGAAGCAGGGGGCACAGATGCATGTAATTCTTGTTCTTGTCCTAGCAAGAAATCCTGTCTCAAGCTAAATTGCTTTAATCTAAGTGTAGCTTAAACTGGAAGAAAGGGTAATGTGCTCTAAACTTAAGAGCTCACATACCTATGGCTTTATAACTTATTCCCTGAAACAGGGGTGCACATGGATCCAGCCTCTGCCATTGTCCAGGCTTTCCTCTGGTGCTGTGGGATACCCTTATTGCCATTCAACTGGAGAGGTATATGTCTGGAGAGCTTTAAATGCGTGCTGCTTGTTAATATCACTGCTCTATGGGGAAAGGAGGATATAAATTTCTATCTGCAGCATTAATGAAGAAAACAAAATATTTACATATACACAAAATGTATATGTGCACATACACGTCCATAGCTGCAGCATTGCGAGTGAAAGATATCTGCTGTTGAAAGAGAATTCCTCAAAGTGCCATGGAGGCGTAAGCATTCAGCCGAGCAGGATAGAAATGAGAATTTCACTGCTTCAGCTTAGATCTTGCAAATAGCTGAAGTTAGTTTTGTGCATGCAGGTGATTTATTCCAGTCTGATTTCCTACCCAAACAATCCTGTTGCAGACAACGAATGGGCCTGTCTTTTTGTTACAGTGATGTGCTTTCAAAACTTAAAACTGAGACCTGTCTATTGTTTTTTCAGTGGGCTTTTTTCTTTGGTTTGGTTTGGTTTTTCTTTTTCTTTTTTTAATCTCAGAACAGAACAACATAAAATGATTCCTAGCCTGTATGTTGAGCTTGTGTGTTGTAAATGATGAGCCATTAAAAAAGCCCTTGGATTACCTGTTCTATGGTGAGGCAGGGTCTGATGAAAGATGAAAGCTCTTCTCCCTGATGTCCTCTGATACCAATGGCTGTTTGGTTCCCCATCTAGCATGCTTCTGGAGGTGTTGGTTGCACAAGAAATGGCAGAATATCCTGATCAACACAGATATGATTATGTTTTATTTTCAGCACCCAATGGACAGCCAATACAGTGGAATGTCCACAAGAAAATAGGTGAACCTTTTAAAATATATATGTGTGTATATATATATTCACATGGTATTTTTAGTAAATTATTCTGGATTTCTGTTTTTTTTTTTAGTCTGAATTTTATTCTTCTGTTTCTGTGTGGCAAATTTTGAATCAAAGTATTGCCACAACAATAAGGCAATGTGGTGCCATCACCAGAGACAGTATAGCAGATAGTAGTCTGGGTCAAAGAATCTCTAGATCTTTGACATTTTAAATTCACCTCACATGTTAATGGGGCAAATTTGTAAAATTTGAAGGTTTGTTTCTTCCTATTTGATTTGATTTGATTTTATAAATGTGAAAACCTGGAGGTCAGAAGACTTGTTTGCTAAATAGATAAGCTCAGGGACTGTACCCTTCCTGCAACCCATACAAATGCTAACTTATTGGGCGTTTCATAGAGATATGCACTTCGCTCTGCAGAGTCACTTCAGACCCATCAGTGGCAATATTATCCAGCATTTAATATACAAACATTTTTATGCTCTTTTCCTCTTACAATAATAAACACAAATAGCAACAATATTGTCTGTAACAGACAGTTTAATCACAGTAATGTGCTCAGGATCCAGGAAGAGAAGGTGTTAGGCACCAGAAGTCCTTGGGGACTTTTATTACGGGAAATGGGATCCTTGCCAAAATCTGCAAACTATCTGTACAGAAAAGACAAGATAAATTGACTCAGGATAGGATTGTGCCAGACTTAAAATTTTCAGGAACCTTTTTTTTTCTTCAATCTAGCAGAGGATCAACTTAATTTGTGAATCTATTGAAAAATGAAGAAAGGAAAGGGGGTGGGTAAAATAGGTGACACTTTCAGCTATAGGAGCCTCTGCAGAAAACAAGTTTCTCTTGGCAATCAAGGTAACTTAACAACCATAAACAGGTTGTCAGAGGGAAAAATGACATTTTGCTGTAACACAGATCATATATAGATGACTGATTTCTCTTTCAAGTTCAAACACAAAAGCATTGTTTATATATATTCAGCATCCAACCTAGCTCTTGAAGAGATGAGGAATGCTAGCTAAAGGGCTCTCAAAATGTTTCTTGGTAAGGAGTACAGGATAACAGTCAGTGTAAGTATAAATAATTCAGAATGTTGATAACAAAAGTGAAATTGTTCCTTCAGATAATTTGTGATGCTTGCCCTCTTAGATGCAATCAGAAAGCTTTTGTTACAGTACATTATATGTCAGCTGTGAAGTTGCTTTGGATACCCATTACTTTCCTTTACTTGGGATGCCCTAGAAGTACCCGTGTCTATAGAAATCTAGAGACTGCATGTTTGCATAAATAAGGAATGATGTCCTGAAATGTGGGCTGAGATTCTTTAATGCATCAGATCCTTGTGCAGATAACTGTCCTCTGTAAATGGTCTGGAAATCATGCTGATGTAAACAAAGCTTCAGAATGTGATGTGTTAGCTTACATAGCTTCTTCCAAATCTAGAGACCATAAGCAGAAAGTATCTCCACTTACTCTCCCATTAAGTATTATAGATATGACCAAAGGGACTCTTTCAGCATGCTTTCAGCATACTCAGTTTCAGTGATTTAGCTCTTAACTGTGGCAATTAGGTTTGTACTTCCATTACCTACCATTCCCAGGTGGTTTGTATCCTATGCTGCATTTGCCTTGAGTTAACTTTCCAGATCCTGCAAAATCTTGATGTGTTCAACGTAGTACAATTTATATTAACAGGAAAGTAATTATGTGAAATGTATAAGGAGATCCTCCTACCATTATTTTCCCTGAGGACTTGTACTTTCAGAGGTGCCACACTGACAACATTTCCCTAGCTTTGACTTTCCTTTTAAGTCTCCTTTTAGTTGTGTTATTTGCTAAACTAATGTAATGGGCAGCCTTAAATGGACTTTCCCATTTAGTTTTAATGAGTGGAAAAGAGACGGTTTTCCTGGATCTGTCCTGCTACTGCTCATCCTGCTTGCTTTGCAGGATCGTGGGTTTCTTGAAGAGTCCTATATAGACAAACCCCATAATAGTGAAGGAAATGGCAGTTGTGTGAATTTGACCTATCTCCTGCAGAAGGGTCTTAACTGATGGGTTCTTTTACTCTAAAATCAGAGTTGGAATATTGCTCTGACTTTGTTATAATGCTACGATTTGATACAAGTGTTATGGACCATACGGATGTGCGACTGCTAATATTACTCAGCTGCATGTAAATAAATATATAATAAGAAATTTAACATCTTGGGTTTATTTATTTATTTATTTTTAATTGGGAAACCTGAATTCTACCTTCTACCTTTTATCTATAGGTAAATCTTTTAAAGTAGCATTATTCAGTGATCTAGTCTTACTGGTTACTTCATGCTTCATTCATATTACGGTGTTAACAAAGAAGATGACAGATTAAACTTTGAAATGTGTAGCATGGTCTGGAAACCCAGTGTTATCCAAGTGGGATGAACAGACATGCACCAGCTAAGGAATATGAAGGACTGTAAACATTCTTTTTCTCAGCTGAGTAGCTGTTCATTTGAGTGCTTTGGGGGTGTTTTTTGTGCATGTAATATTATATGATTAAGGACCCTGTCTTATCTGGTTGATGCCAACACTTTTAAAGCAAGCTTGTGATTCGCTAGTGCCTTGATCAGATTATGTGGCTTCATATGTTTCTGTCCACTACACTGCAGTAACCATGACATACTCTGCAAAAAAAAAACAACAAACCCACAAGAAATTTTAGACTGTCTAACTAGAGATGTCTTGAAAAATACAGCTTTTCAGAACATTTGTAGGATGCTCTCTGAAGGTTGTTATTCAAGCTGAACACTGCAAAATGCAGCTTTCTTTCACAGACAGTTGAAACATACATGGCAAGAGAGCTTATTTGCGTCCCTTTGGAAAATGTTACTTTTAAGAGCTGAACAAGGTGATGTTCATTGTGTTTCTGAAGAAAGGTCAAAACAGCAAGGCTTCTGAGCTTCACAGAGTTAATCTTCAGACACTTCTGAAGACTTGCATTTTTAATGCAACTCTTTGGTAAAATATACAACAAATAAGCAGTTTTGAAGCTTAAGTCAGACACAACTGGGCTTCTTTCTCCAGGCTACTTTCCAGAGTATTTTCTGTTAAAAATACTTGCACCTTGTTTTTAGTTTAGGAGAATGTTCTCTGCTGAACACTTAATAATGAAATGCAGGTTTTCCCTATATCTTAATATTGGTTTTACTGTTATTTAATACTAAGTCTATTAGTGATTTTATAATGGACACAGAAGATTGAACACCTCAAAAACCGGAAAAGTTTGTCACAGCTTATCATGACACTGAAGTAATCTTTTTTACTGTATATGTATTTTGTCCTATTCATCAGTATATATTAAAAATTTTCCTGTGTACCACCATTAATTTCTTTATTTTTAAGGAATCTCACAATTTCAGAGTGATCTTGTCTAAAAAAGAAGTCTTAAGCCTGTGGCATGAGGAATGGTACACAGACATCAGAAATCTTAAGAACCCATTAAGCTGCTTGATCTGTTTTTTTTTCTGTCAGTGCAAGATTTCATCATTTATGATCCGGTCAGTGCAGTAGCAAATGAGTCAGCTACAGATTTCCAGTGAATGAAAAGTGAAGGAACCCACTTTATTGGTAAGACAAAGAATCAAACCCACCAGCAATAGCAGCTGAGAGATCTTAAGAGTTAAATGAGCATGTGATGTAGTCTTGCTGATGAGACATAAAACCAAGTGTCTGATTGCTTATGGTTATTAACAGTCCAATGCCTCTTTTTGTTGGATAGGGCATAGTAGCCTCAGTGTCTTGGCCTAATTCCAAATATGCATTCATTCTCCTTCAAATCTCCCTGAAGTATCAATTGGATAGGGTATTCTCTTTATTTCCTCTCATAAATGAACAAGTACTGGAGCTACTGCTTCCTAATCCAGAAGCAGAACTTGGGGATTCACCATAAACCTATTATATAAATATTAAGCAAATTAATGTTATAGTTATCATAATGTAAGTTAAATACTTTTTCAGTGAAAAATGAGGCCAATTCAGCCCTTCCGAAAACACATTTTACTCGCATCTATGTAAGGAAATGTAATTGCTTCAGTGCTCATCTCATATATTCTCAAGATACTGGAGGAGGTTGATTTGTTCTGAATCACACCCTTTTGTTTGCTCCTCTTTCCCTTTCCTGGCAGATAGACTTATGAACTTCTTACAGCCACCTTTTAATTTAGCATCAAATGCTCCATTTGTCTGTGGTGACATCCCTCCCTCCTTTGTTGCTGTACAGATACTCATTATTGACGAAAATCCCTGTATCTCTCTCTTAAACCTGGAGATTGGTGTGCATAATTTTAGGGTCTATCTCATGCCTTGAGATGCAAACCAAGTTTTTACCTTGACATCTATCTTGGGATGCAAGGCAAATGTCTATCTTGGTGTCTACCTCTTCCCCGAGATGAAAGGCAAGTTTTATCTGTAGCGGGCCAGTTGCTTTTCTGTCAGCTGTTACAAATGCTGTGAGAGGTGAAAGAGAAATCCTTCAAGGAATACATAAAATTGGAAAGAATAAAAAAAAAATGGGAAGTTGAGAATAGGAGCAAACTGATCTGTAACAATAGTGTCAGTGACTTCTTATGGGAAGGCCTATATTGCAGAGGGCAACACAGGATATCTGTCAGATTGCTCTGTACAGTCCTGACCCACCGTGTAACTCAGCTCTGATGCTTAGGCACACTGGATCTGCACATGATATTTGCTTTGGTTGAGCCTGTCTGCTGCTGAATTTGGTCAGAGACAGAAGGAGAACATAGTGCACTCTCTTATGTTCAATAATGATGGAGTGGCCTCTTCAGCTTGTGGACAAGAGAGGAAAGATGGTGCAACCTGAAAATGACTGTAGTAAACAGAGAAGCTGGTTCAGTATCTTTAAATATGCATAATAGCAAAAAAAACTTGTGTATTGCCTTCAGAATCGTAAATGCTGTGATTTTTCTACCAAAGTGGTGAAGTATCTACTTGTACTCAGACCTAGATCAGTCTTGCTGAACTGAATGACCCCTAAGTAGACATGTTACTGCCTTGTGAACTATTTAGAAAGTAATGTATGACTAGTCTATTTATAGACTTGTTGCAACAACTAGTTTTTAAATGTAGTTTTAAAATAATATAATATGTTCTATAAGCATTAGTCAGCTCCTTGGAAAAAAAAAATCTGATTTTTAATTCCTTCAAGTAAACTTGAGCTTGCTTTAGCTTTTTATGATTCCAGCTGTTAGCACCATTGCAGTTTCAAAGGTCATCATCCTAGAGAGCAAATATTAGTTGACTCTGGAAAACTGTTCCTTCGTTCTTTCTAAACTGAGCTTCTGCCCTGATAACAAAATTATTTTCTTGATTAATTTCCCCAGAAAACTCAATACAGCCATCATTTCTACCACAAATTGAAAAAAAGACTTAGTCTGGCTTCTAGACATGCAGAAAACTCAGACTGTATTAAAATAAGAGAAATCTGGAAAAGTATCCCACTCTTGTTAAAGTGAGCATCTCCTTTTACACAAGCTAACAATGTGATAAGACTTCTTAAGAACTTCTGCTCATCTCGTTCTTTAGAAGTAAACATTGTCCTTAGGAAGGTACAGAACTTCCAAAAGAGAATCCTGCTCCCTGCAACCTGATCCTTCAAGAAATATACCCTACAAAATGCTTCGGAAAAGAGGTCTGTACATTTTTTACCTGTACAATATGGGATGTGCTCTTTGATGTATAGTCTTTGTGAGACTTGACAGCATAGCTGAATGGAAAGGATGATTCCTTTTAAATGTGCATCTCTAGTAAAAATATTTTTATATAAAGATGTCTGTGTTATATAAATATCTTAACGTATATTTTTCTGTTAGGAATGCCATCGTATCTGTTAGGCTGTAGCTGTCAGCATGTGTGTACAACAGTATCTGTATAAGGCACTATCAGAATGGGATGGCCAGTGGGAGGTAACTTGGGCTCAGCTCAGTGATCTAAAAGCAGTGCTTAATGCTATTTGAGATGTCCCAGTCATCGAGGGATTACCCATAAGGCTGGCAGGTACGACAGCAGGACCTACAGGAAGCTCAAGCACTGCTAGACTGTCAGCTGGAGCCAGGTGGAATCCCTTAGGGCATCCCACATGGCACTAGCAGCTATGTTTAGGCAATAGCTGAATCTTCTATTTTGCTCATATCAGAGGCAAAATTTCTACTGACTTTCCTGGGACCCTGATTTTACTTTATAATGAGACTTAAATAGTACCAAATTAAATCTCACAACTTTTGTCCAGCAGCTCATGAAAACTCATCATCCTGGAATTATTCCTAGGTACTGCTGACAAGAGTTGAATTGGACGAGGTATACGAGAAATCCCCTGCACCTTTCAGTATTTTCACTATTTGTTTGTTTTTTAATATAATAGCCTAATTTCAACTTTTTATCAAAAAATAAGTAAAAACAAAAAAAAAAAATCTGAGTAATGAAAATGTTGCAACACTCCCATGGTTCTTGTTTCTAATGGCTGGGAAAGTGTATTACTGGACTTTGTGAATTGCTATACTTAGTAAGCAGCAAACACAATTAAAGCCAGAATATACTGCATCACAACATGTCAAGATAAATTAATTAAGTGCAAGTTCCATTTAGTTTAAATAATTCATAGTGTACTTTTATTGAAATCTGAAAGGAAAAGTAATGAATTCTTGGTTGCATGGTATCTTACTGTGGAAATCTTACACTATTAAAATTATGAATGTCATCACTTGAAACTATTGCCTTTTTGGAAAAAAAGAAACGTTTGAGGTGATGTTTTGTAAAGAATGATCTTATGACAGGAGCTGGAATTAGAGATATATGCTTAAACGTGATATTGCTAATTATCTGTTGACCATACTTTGCTCTTTATAAAACTCAACGCAGTTCACAAGGGCAGTTATTATTGTCTCGACTGTGTACAAACCAGGGAGTTTAGAGGGGTGAAAGAACTTGCACACATCCACGCAAGGAACCAGTGACACAAACAAAGATTTGCCATCTGTCCAATGGTAACACTACAAAAACACCAATTCTCTGCATTTGGAGTCTGCCACACCACTGAACAGGTATGGGAGCAGTGAGGGCTTATAACTTGTAGCGGGAACAAATACTGTATTGTTAAAACCTACACAAAAGCTATGCCAAAGAAACCAGTTATCTACCATTCATCAGCCAGCCTGTACTGGTGAAAGGATAAAAGAAGAAATGGGAAATGATGTAGAGAATTCTTACTGTGATTAGCAATTGGTAGTGTGGGTATTAGTGATTAGTTAAATCAGATTGTACTGAAATGCATTAAAGATATAAAAGCCCTGTGTAAAACCACATTTCGGGTGCCCCAGTTTGCCTGGGACACCTCATGAACATGAGTAAGTATTTGCAGCCCAGCCTCTCTCCTTGGTTGGCATGGACCTTTTGCAAATTTTTGTAACAGTATGCAGTCTGGATTTTTTAGGAGAAATAAAACTAGAAATTTCAAATGCTAGATTTTAACTTTATGAAGCAGAAGTATCTGCCTTTTTAAACTTCTTGAGAGGCTGTGGGAGCTCATGCTTGTGTTGAATTACCATTACTGACAGCATTCTCACATTAATAGTATAGGCAATAATGAAGTATATAGCAGTCATCGTTAATATTTTGCATTAATTTCAGAAGATAAGCAAGGTCTTGGTAATCTCTCATAACTTAATATGAATTGATAACTCTTTTCCTGTCTCTGCAAGAAGCAAAAGGAACAGTGGCTGAAAATTAGTAGTGCAGGTCTTTAGACCATTTACTCAACGTATACCTGTTTCAAAGCGGGGGTGAGCTTTTTTGAATATAATATCAAGAATATGCAACAATATTTTATGCAGGTTGCTTTATTTTATAGAAAATACTTTTTCAAGGTAGTGACATAGATGAAGAATTTATATCCTTGTACAACTTGTTGTCACTACACAGTGCTGCTTGCTTTTAATTTATTTCCAGGTTGCGGTGACTGATTTCCCTCAGACATCAAGTGTAATTCAATGCAGCAAAACCTCATGCATCAGTGCTCCAAAATTACAGAATGGTTGCTGTCAGCCCTAGCTGCCTAGAATCTACAGAACTGTGTATTACCTCTGGTGCACTTGATGTCATTTCAGTTTTCCTCCACTGCTGAAGCCTGAGATCTACTTCTTCTTTAGTGTTTTGTTGGTGCACTGGTAAACAAAGATCTATAAGAAATATTCAATAACATATATTTGTGTACTTTAAAGTTGTTAAAGAGTAGTTGTAGTAGCAAGTTGTAGTAGCAAGTTTTTTGTGGGAGGGGAAACATGTACGCTGGGAAATAACTGTTCTTTCAATTTCTAAATTGAGATGTGATTAAAACTTCACTAACTCCTCCTGCTGCAGGTTTTAAAAAATGTGGGGTTTTTTTACTTCTTCCATGTATTACTGCGTGTTCTGGGATTGGCGTGAAAGTTAAGGAAACACACTGCATTCCACTGAAACACTTTTTGACTTTTTATTGAAGACTGGGTTACAAGTTTTCATAGGTAGATCTCACTTTGCTGGGGAATTCCCTGGTGAGAATGAAGTAATTATTATCTGCTATAGCTTTCTTCACTGGGATTGTGACTTTGGTACTAAGTTGCTTGGTATCTGTAAAGGTAGTGTTGGGAAGATGGGCATGTTTGAGTTCTTGGTAGAAATGAGTCAGGAGAAAATGTGTGTACTGTCTCATTCAGTGTTGATGTAGAGATTCTTCGGATGGCTCTTGAAAGGTCTTAATCCCACTAGAATGGGGTCTGTCTGTGAAGATACTCCAGAGGAAGCAAAGCTGTTCTGCTTTCAATATGAAAGGCAGTATATTTTGAGTAACAGAACTTTGCAGTATATTATTCATGGGTTATTAGAACGTCTGCTTCATAAGAAGCTGTTGCTAGTTTTTATTACCTTGTCTCCAGCAGATTTTGTAGAACCAAGTATTTTGTTCAGAAAGATGGCCTTTCGTTCATTTTAGAGACTACATGTGTCTTCAGCTGTCTCTGTGTTCACTTTAGCAAATCTTCTGAGGCTAATGAGTAATTAGAAATTCATTAAACCTGCAGAAATACCAGGTCACATTAGATGCTATTATTCAGCTCCAGCAATTCTGCTCAGTTGGGTAGGAACTATTGGCTTGTTTCTACTGCTTTACAGGCTGGTAAATGCAGGGCATCAAGTCCTAGCCATATATCCTTGTGGCAGACAGAGTTTAACCCTGTGGTGGGTATGTTAGTGCACAGGGAAGGCCTGTGAAGTGTGTGAATCACACTGAAAGCAGAATCTCTAACTTGCTTGCCAGCTGCAGGGTAGGCATGTTTTGGGATCCTGGTTGCCTGCTTGAGACTCAGTTAGAAAGGTCTTAAGAATGGCACAAAGGATCCTCCTCATATTTTGCAGTGATCTCTTTAAGATACTTGAATAATTTTGAAAACATTCAACTGGAATGCAGTCTTATCACTGAAGGCATTAAAAATAGAAAGTTATTCACACTAAACTTGCAGTCTTTTTTTGGTGAACTCTTATGAGAGGTCTTGGACAAGATCCTGTACCATCTACTGTTTTTTAACAAACTGTAGACTTCAGTCTGTGCAGCTGCTTCAGTTGTTAGTTTTTCAGCTAGTGCCCAGAGGGAACATTTGAAATACTTTGTCTTTACCTGTGAATAATTTGATAAATGACTAGTGTGTGTATGTGGAAAACGCTGAAAAATGATGCGTTTCACGCAGAATCATTAAAGCCCTTCTGAACCATGATGCTACATGCTACTTTATCAATATAAAAAAATTGCTGAGAAACCCTACTTTCCCAGTTTTTCTTTTAAAACTGGTATTCTTGATCTGATGGCTTCAGTCCACTCTGAGACCTTTGTGTTTGGTTTTATTTTTATAATAGTGGCCTTAGGATTTCTGAGTCAATATGGGCCAGATTAGTTAAGTTTTCGAAGAATTAAAAGAAAGCTAGGGAATAATAGCAGATTTGCTGTCACTCCTCACATGAGTGTGACTTAATTTCAACATCCTTACAATGTTGACAAGCGTATGCACATCTGGGAGCTGTTCACTGGGCAACTTGGTATTTTATTTTTCAGAAACAAATTGTAGTTTTCTACCAAATAATATAAAAGAGGTTATAAACAATTTTTACTGAATTTTTGGACATGTAGGACATCAAGGTAATTCAAATAATCAATTTTTCCATTGTACCTGCCAAATTTCTTGTACCAGTTCTATAATCCTAACAGTAGGGTTTTTACCTTAAGCGCGCTTTTCCTCCCTTTGTGACAGACAGCAAAGCAAGAATGTGATTTTGGACAGCCATGTACAGTCTTAATTCTGTAGAAAGCTTAATCAATTGTGTCATTCTTGTATGTGTAGACTGGAGATTCTGTAGCAGCTCTGTATGTTTCATACACTAGCAGATGCTTCCTTATGTCCTTAATGCCAAAATGTGGAGTCTTCAAATCCATGGTGCTTTTTGACATAATATGATATTGCATTCTTTTTATGAAACGGGTTACAATTTTCTTTGATTTTCAGTGTGATAAATATTTCATATGAAATTAGGTCACATTTAGGTAATCTGAATAACTGGATATACTTTGGACAGTTGCAGTTGTGGCATATTCATGGAAATGGGAAGGACTTGCACCATGAGCCGTTCCTTACAGGGATGCTTTCACTTTTGTATTATAGTCTGTTTGGGTTTCTATTGACAAACTCACTAAGGTTAAAAGGATTCTGTTTCACCTGAGTTACCACTGCTACCTTTGTTTGCCTCTTCACACAGATAGATAGTACCTTCCCAGTTGTTACAAATGTGGGGGACTGCCTGTGTGAGATGACAGGGACTTCTCTCCAGGTGGGCTCCTGAGCTAATCTTCCAGTGGGTATGCCTTAGATCTTAACCCCTAGGGTATGACTAGGCTGTGCTATTCAGTCTGATCTGTGTAAACCCAGAGAACTAACACTGAAGTCCTGGAAGTTAAACTGGGACTGAAACTAACCTGCTCTGACATGAACAGGTGACAGGCTGAGGCTGACAACTTGATTTCAAAGTCTGGATTCTTGACACACAAAGCCTCATTGGCAGCTTTAGGTATTAATGTATTTTCTGCTACAAATTATGCATGGTCGACGGACATCAGGTAGTCTTTACTGCCGCTGGTCAGAAGCTTAGTCGCTGACGTGCTATCACCTTGATAAATATGCTTAGAAGCATCTAAGCAAAACACATGATGGAATCTGTAACTTTTCAAATACTTTGTTCATATTGGTTAAATAGCAGTAGGTGGCATAATTCTGTTAAGCTAAGTTCAACTACCATATTCAATAGGCCATAAGCCTGACAGTCCTTTAAATCAGTTTCTAGACCACATATTTCTAAATTGGGTCACTTACACACTGTTATTTTGTTTCCAAAATCTGAATAAAATGTATCACTCAGTTTTCAAAATGGTGAGCGAAAACTCCATGTGTATAAAATTATCTCTTAATTTTATGATGAGTCACATATCAAAGTTGTGTTTCCTCCCTGGTGTCTTGTCCCACAGTGTTGCAGAAGCTGTCTTTTCGGCTGGGTGCAGTATTTGGAACGTAAGCCAAAGGATCAGGTCGGATCAAGTATCTATAGAAAGAAATTACAATTTTTATTAAAAAGAATTGGTGAGAGCAAGAATAAAGTAAGTGCATACAGTTGTAAATGTGAAAAGATCAGAGGAAGACATAAAGACTTACTTTGAAGGTGCTTAGTTTAGTTCTTGTGGGGTAATTTGGACACTTGAGTAACTCGGACACTTGAGTAACTCCACCTGCTTTAGATGCTAACAATAGAGCTTTTCACATTTTGTTTACCTAGACATCATCTGTATGTACTAGGCATAGCTAAACCTTAATTTTAACTGACAGCTCCTTTGCCAGTAATTCTGTATTTCTTTATGCATTTCCTTTATCCTTCAAGAAGGCACAAGCAGTCCACAGAGTTATTTCTCAAATAATTTTGTGAGGAAACAATGGATAATTCTTGTCACTCTGCCCAACAAATAAGGAGCGTGATGTTGATAATCTTGGTAAAAGCTGACAGTCTGTAGACAGACACTTCAGAATAAAAATTTCTAGCAGATCTGAATACTTGAGGAAAATGACTCATGAGTTTGAAACTAAGTTTGAGATGTTTAAAGTAACTACTTTTCTTGGGTTAAGGATTTAAGAGCTTCCCATTAATTTATAAGTGTAAATTTTGTACTGTTTTGTCAGCTTTCTCAAGTGATAAACTATCTGATCTGAGATGGCTTTAGGTGCTAGCACTATAGTAGCTTTGTGGATTAATCCCAGCATTTTATTAATCCTTGCATATCTTGTAACTTTTCCCCCAAAAAATGAAATGAGAAAAACCAAGTATAAAAGAATCCTTTCTCTCATATCATCATGCCACATTTCTGACCATCTCATCAGCCAAATGAAAATGCTTGAAATGCTTTGCAAATAGAGGTTGCATGCATGCAGTGTAGCACTTCTAAAGATTTCCTGTGTGACTTTGCAGCAGCTCTGAAGAAAGTTTCTGGTTCTACAGGCTGTGAACTTCTACCATTCTGTATAATGAGTATGTTTTGCACCAGACTTAATCAGGATTTTCTATTTTGCATTTTATTGAAGAATTTTTGTTTTTTTTTTTTAATTAACTGCACTAACATTTTCTGAAAGCTTATGAGCAATCACTGCCATACATCCCCCAGAATTGCTGTATGTTTTCAGCTCACCTAGTAACAGACTTTTGCTGGCCCCTCAAAGCATGGGCTTCTGAGTCTGTGGCACATTGCCTTTATGGTGGATACTCAGGAGAATCGCCTGACCTCCAGGATTTGGAAACACCCCCTGCTGCTGTTACTTTATGGATCTTCTTCCTTCTGTCAGGGCTAAAATAGCATAGCAGTGTTTTCTCTGTCTTACAGAATTTGTTGCTACACATACCCTGAACTTCCTTGTGCAAGAAAATTGTGGATGTAAATAGGGGATTAAAAAACCCTATTCAGTCTGATGTTTATGCTTACTCCAGAACAATCCAGATTTTTTTGCTGATCCAGGCAATGAAACTGATGAGCAGTGAAAGAATCTGCCCTATTCTGTTCATTAAATACAAATGAAGCATGTTTAAACACATGCTTATCTTGCTTGATTTTTTTTTTGTTTGGTTTTTTTTTAGGAACAGGTTTTCTTAGATTTGGAGGGAAAATTCAGGTTTCCCTTAAGTAAGTAAAAAATAAAAGTTAACAAGACTCTATAGTGATAAACATTGGCAAAGTTGTAAGAAGCCTAAATGCACGATAAACAACTACTAGTGTGTTGAGAGTTTATAACTGGCCTGATGTCACAGCTCCCAGTGGTCATCTTCCTCCCTTAGGCATGACTAAGGTGGTACTGCATAAGCAATTCCTATGTGTGTTACTGCAGATAGTTGAAATCTGGAGCTCCTAATTGCAACTCTTGGAACTGAAACTGCAACTCTGAAGTTGATGTTTTTATAGGGTGTCAACCACACCAACCACAGGGCAAATACGTTAATCTCCAGGAAAAAAAAACCCAAACAGAACATGTTAAAGGAACAAAGAGCTTGTAGTGCATTTTTGCATCTTTGTTGTGTTTTGATTTTGGTTTGGCTTGGTTTTGTTTTGTTTTGTGGTGGGTTTTTTGCTTTTAAAACAGGAGAGTGCTAGTGCTATCAATGGAATGTATTGTATTAATTCTGGAATGAAAGAGAACAAGAAGTACTACTGCAAGATCTATTTGCAAGTACTAAACTCTGATACAGACAAAGAACACCATGCTCTGCCGAGTCAAAATGTTGACTGTCAAATGTGATTTTTTTTTTTTTAAATACACAGAGTAAGATGAGGATGATAGAATACGTAGGTAGAGCATTACTAATATATGTATTAAATATATATTTATTTTAAATATACATGCATGTGTATAGCTACATGTCTATTTAAATAGACCTGTGTTAATTTTCATTTTTCTGCAGGTGCACAGGAAAGTTTGGGCTTCTTTTCCAGCAGAAAGATAATGAAATGAGTTCAGACAGGAAGTGCAAATGACAAATTCTGCAGGTCTTGTGACTTTTGTTGTGCTTTAACTTACACTATATCATTCAGCTCTAATCTCATATCTGGAGAAGGATTGATCAGGATGTAAGAGAGGGTATTCTCATGATCATTCATTTCATCTAGAGCGAAAAAAAATACCAAATTAATTATATTTAAAAGCAAACTTCTCTGAGTTTTCTGTCTGAAAATAGAACTGATTTAAAACACTTCAAGTATCTCTAGGGGAAAAAAAAAACCAAAGCAAAACAAAACCAAACCACCTAAATCCCGCCCCTCCCAACAAAGCCAAACCAATAAAACCATTATCATAAACTTTTCTACTTTTGTTTATGGCATCCTCAGTTCTTAAAAATCAGTTCATCTTGTGTAATACTGATTTTTTTTTTTATTTTATTATTTTTTTTATTATTGATTTAAAGTATTATAGTAACTATACCATATCCTGCTGGGGAAAGGCCCAGATGCTTCATTCTGTTTTTCACTAGTTCAGCAAGTTCCTGTCTTTCTGATCTCCTGTAAAGGTTCATTCGCTGCTGGTTTATCTTCTCAGCTGTTTTACCAGAGTGTCTTGGTACTCTTCTGCTCAGTCGCCGGGCCCACTGCATGCTTTTTCGCCGTAACAAGGGGTGATCAGACTGATCACTAGATGTTGAGTTACGATGGCTATTACGATAACTAATTTGTTCTTTTGTGTCTTTAGTGTCTTCCCATTCTTCCACACTGATAGAGATTTGAGACTTGAAAATGAAAGGAGAGATTAAGGGCTTTAAAAAATAGAAACAGATCAAGATGTTCACTTCTTTTTTCAACACTGCAGTTGAACACGTGTTTTGGTTTCAATGGAGCTGAGGAGATTCAGCTGTTTGTACTTGGAAAGTGTTCCTGAATTGGGCACCCTTCTCTAGACTTTGACTTACGTACAAAGCCTACTGATGATATAAACACACTTTTCAAGTGCAAAAGCAGATACTTGTTATCTAGTGCCTAATTCCATTTTGATTCTAGACCAACTTTAGCCTTTTCATATTGCCTTTCCTGAATCTAGGAATATGTTCTGAATTAATTCTGTGCTTTCTTCCAAGTCTGCATATTTTTAGAAATCCAAGTTCTGTAACTTCTTTTTGGATTTATGTTGTAGATTCATTAAGTAATGGTCTGACTTTGGCTGTGCTGTTTTGAGTATTCTTTTAGGACCACAGGTGGAACATACCTATTAGCTTTTCTCAAATTCCCAGGCATTTTCTACCTTCCAGCACATAATATTCAGAAGGCCTCTGTGTCAGAAAGTAGGGATGTATGCAGTAGTGTTCAGGGTGATTCAGGATACCTCTTGCAAAAGAGGTAATTAATTCCTGCCTTAAAGCATAATGATGTTGTTTTTTCACTCATAGAGTAACAAAAAGCAGCAGACTTCAAAGCCAAAATCTGGCCCTCTGTTGCTGTCTTCTTCATGCCACCCAATTAGTGCCAGTAGCATACACATACAGCAGTACTGAAATATCTCAAGTAGATAGGCTATATATAAAGTTCTAACATACAAAATGATTATAGAGAATATATAAACAAACATGTCAAAAGCTACCTGCAAAATTCTTTTAATGCCTATTTTACATTTAGCTAATTCTTCTAGCTTCTAATTTCATAACTACTTTCTTATAGAAAATAACTAGAATCCTGAGTTAGAGCCCTGTCTTTGAAACATGGCTTTTATTGACATTAAAATAGTGAAGCCCTCACTGGTATCAGCACAGTCATGTTACTAGGTCACTGGGGACTGATTTCAGTGTGTTGAGTGCTTAAAATAAATAAATGAAATATAAACCAGAGATGACTTAAAGTGGAACTGGCTCAGTTTGTATAAATCTCCAAGAACAAAAAGAGTTCACAGTAAGCTGGCAGTAATGAGTATAAAGCAAATCTAACTGAAGCACTAGAAGTTCTAAAAGCCTTTTTCCATTAATGCAATATCTGAAAGCAATGTTGTGTTGACCTCATCAGTGTTGAATACAACCTTCCTTTAACAGGCTCACCACCCTGTCCCACACAGAATCTGTAAAGTTCCTGGAGTCTATAAGATAATATTTGATGTAAGTCTGACAATGTAAGAAACATATTATTTTTTCCCTTTTGCACACTTTTATCTGTGTAAAAGAAACCCAATCTACAAGCCAACCAAAACCAACAATTAAAAAGAACAATAAAGATGCTTATGTTGTAGCAACATCTTTAATATCCTAAGCGAGAATCTTGCAGTAAACCTTATGCAAAGACCTGCTAATTTACTGAGCTCTTCAGCTTAGTCTGCAATAGGAAGGCTTGTTTGGTGTTGGGTTTTCCAGGGTTTTTTGGTTGGTTAGTTATTTGTATTGGGGTGTTTTGTGGTGTGGGTTCTTTCCTCTGTTTGTTTGTTTGGTGGAGGTTTCTGAGGGGTTTTCTTTGTTGGTTTATTTTTTTTTTAATAGATTTGAAGTTGTGTTACTGGCTCAGCTGCTACTATATTGGGAGGGCTTAGGAGAGAACGCTGAATCCCTGTGTACAGGAATGCTATTTGATTTTGTTGTTTATTATTTTAAATTGAAATTTCGGGTTTGCATGTATTTTACAGTAAGGATTGAGGTAGGCAAAGTACATTCCATGTGATAAAGTGTGATTATAGATAGAGTTTATTTGGCATGAATAAATCTGATACAAACAGTATAAATGATGGTCTTGTTTGCCTTTCTTCCTGAAAGCATTGTAGCTTTCCTTCTCCAACTCTTGACAGAACAGCCACCTGGGCTTGCTGCCAGTAATTTTGGAGAGGCAGAGACCAATCAAACCAATTATTACACGAGGGTTAGTTACATTTTTTTGAGTCAGAGATTAATCAGGAGATGCCAAGTAAAAGAACGAGTCTTCAGATTTTGTGAGTCTGTAAATCCTTAGCTTGAACTTTTGAAACACTGGCACAGATGAGTTGAAACTATAAATTAAGGTGACAATATTTTCTTAGGTGATAATTCAGTTTTTATGGTGTCTCTTGAGAAAGATGTGCAGAATGGCTCTTCACTGTATGCAGAAGAAAAATCATCTCTTTAAGAGAAGGCAAACTCACAGAAATCCAAACCCTCTTTCAAAGGCAGGACAAAAGCGTGGCTGCCAGTGGCAGCTGTGCAATATACAAAAGATAAAAACCCAGTGCAGAGCACTTCTGTCTCCCTCTCTGGTTTAATTAGTCTCAAACATTCTTTAAAAACACTTCTGTAACAATCATTAATTTGTTTTGAGGTTTGGTTGGTTTAATTTCTTTTCATTTTTTTTTTTTGCATTGCTTGTAAACCTGGTGTATGAGAAGCATAATCAATGATCCAGTGTCATTACTATTACAAAGCAGTAATTGCTTATCTTATGTTTTATAAAGTGTACATATATTTTTTGTGATTCTTTAGAACAGAAACATGGTGAACTCTCTGAAAAATACCTAGGTGTACGGTGGCAACAGCACTACAATGCCAAACATCAGTTAGTTTCTTGGATCTTTGTTCCCTTGCCTTGCTGCGCCCTAGGAGCCTTCCTAGGAGCCATGTGTGTAAAATGCGAAGCACTTTTAATGTGCAGATTCATCTAATCTATTCTGAAGCAATGTCTTATTTTTATTTAGCTGCAAGTTGTATGTTGAAGTAACTTCCCTGTTCCATATACCAACAGCCCTTGATTGCATCTATGGTTTCAGGAATGCTCTTCTGCTTGTATGAGGGCTATGTCTTGGGTTTGTGATGAACATGGTGCTGATAACAGGGGTGTTTCAGTTATTGCTGAGCAGTGCTTACACATTGTCAAGGCCTTTTCTGCTTTTCACAGTGCCTTGCCAGTTGAATAGGCTGGGGGTACCCAAGCAGCTGGGAAGTAGACACAGCTAGGACAGCTGACCTCAACTGTTCAAAGGGATATTCCATACCATATGGCACTGCGTTCAGCAGTAAAAGCTGAGGGAAGATAAGGAATGGAGGGACTTGCAGAGTTATGGTATTTGTTTTCCCCAGTACGTGTGATGGAGCCCTGCCTTCCTGAAGATGGCTGAATACCTGCTTGCTGATGGGAATGAGTGAATTCCTTATTTTGCTTTGCTTGCACATGCAGCTTTTGCCCTACAGGTTTAATTGTCTTTTATTTCAACCACCAAATTGTCTCACTTTTAAAGTTCTATTCTCTCCCTCATCCTACTGTGGAGGGAATGAGTAAGCAGCTGTGTGGTGCTTACTGCCTACTGGGCTTAAACCACAACACCCAGAAACAGGCAGACAATAAGAAAATACTTACTTGTGAAGCCATTTCTCGTGACTGACAAAGAAAGGGGGGAAAAGAAAAGAGAAGACAATTTAAACAGAAGTGAATCTAAAGAAACAAACATGGACTGTTTAACAGGAACCATAGTAAGCTAGCTACGCAGGTAGTAATCTGTCAGGCTGAAGTGAGGGCTTCTCATGTTCACAGTATAAAAAGGGAGTGTCAAAGAGGAAATTGTACATGTAGAAATATTAATATTGGCAAATCTTGTTCTTGTGACCCAAGTTAACCATTAACTGATAACTTCCAGGTGTTGGCAATACAAAGTTTTATATCTCTCCTTAAACTCAAATTGATATATGTACTGGAGGTTATCTGAGTTTGAAACCTTCAAATTATGGTTGTAAGTTCATAATTGCTGAGAAATATAGCAATTTACATTTCTCTAACCTTCATTTTAAAGATCTAATCCAACAATGTTTTAAAGTTGTTTTTGGCTTAATATATCAAAAAGTATAGTAAACTGACATACCTCGGATGTTGTAAGCTTTTGGGATTCTGTCCTATAGACTCCAATCGGAATGTCTCCTGTAGAAGAACAAAGTTTCTGATACAGTCTGGCATATGTCCTAATCCATAGATCCTCTTCTGTGATCTGCATCTGAACAAATAATGATAGGAAGCAGGACTTTTAACTCTTGAGGGTTAATCAAATACTCTGTATACTGCTCTTGGAAAAAAAAAAAAATCACAACTAAACACTAGTTGACAATGATTGTATTCCACCTTTGCTCCACAAATCTGGAGCTTCTGTTGAGTCTGTAGACACTGTTTCTTCTGTTTTCTCCCTGTTTGGGAGACATTGCAGTGCAAATGGTTCAGTCTTATGAAATACTTCTGTTCTTGTTTTAAAATTACTTAAAAACTTATATGGCAAACTTCATTCAGTACTCACATCTGACTAAACTCTAAAAGAATGAGCTAAATATTGGCAGCAGTAAGAAACTGGTGATGGACAGACTGAAGACCACTTAAGTATTTTGAATGCAGCCAGATAACTGCTTACTAGACTGCAGGCTGAATACCTGGATAAAATGAAGTTGAGGGGAAATATGAAAGTTTAAATCAATCTTTAGTATTTAATTACTATTACAATAGCTTTATTTCAGGATACGTGAGTCCCTTTTCAGAGATTGTTGTCTTGCATTCACTGTAACAAAGCTTAAGGATTGATCCACATATCTATAATTAGCTTTTATTTAAACAACTTTCTTAAACCATCATTGATAACTTCTTTTTAGAGAACAACATCCTGCAATTCTTTGTAGTTCCCCAGAAAGCAGAGGATAAATAACTTCTGGTGATCTGTTTGCCATCTGGGGTGTGATGGGTGTAGGTGAAACCACAAAGTTGGGGTTTATTTTTAGTAAAAATGAATTTTTATGGTTTGTGTCTATATATGTAGAGAAACATAGATATAAACTCTGCATTGACATACCTAATAACAGCTTAAACCACAACAATGACTTTCGAACTTTGACACGAAAGCCATTTAGTATGTATTATTTTTATGTAAATTCAAGTTCTGCCCTTTACTGTCTATGATGGAAATGGGTGTCATGAAATAGCATTATGTGTAAGTGCTAGCCAGGCTGTACAAGATAGGTAATGCTTCCTGGCTTTTATATACTTAATTTTTAAAGTTGTTAGCTGAACTGCCATTGCTCTGTTTTTTAAAAAATGCAGTTTTCTTGTGCTTTCCTGTCTATCCTATTTTCCCTTGAGCCTTATAGAATATATTGTATTTTCTTGGGCATTGGGGCTGTTTTTTGCGACGGAAGTAACTAAAAATGGCTATTTTTGTGTCTTCTCGCTGGTGAAGAAGGAAACAGATGGCCTTTCTTGGACTTTCACAAAAGCGAGTGCTGTACACAAAGACCCAGGTATTTTGTAGACAGTACAGAATCTTCTCTGGTGCTTTGCAGTAATTTTTATTTATTTTTTTTTTAAGAACTTACTGAACAGAGAAACCCAGATCCTGGTGTGGTATCAAGTCCCAGAAGTAGTCTTGTGATGGAAATCATATAACCTTTCACAAATGACTGCAAGAGTTTTAACAGGGGAGACAGAAAAGAAAGAAAAAAGCTTTAATTAACAGATGAACAGGTAACCCTTGGCACCATGTGCGAATTTGACAGAAATTGTACATCTGTGCTTATAATCAAACTCTATCTTTTAAACAGACAAAGTGATGTTAAGTTTGTACAAAGTATTGTAGAAATAGTTATTCCTTATTTTGTGCTGAACATACTTACATAAGTGTTCTTATTTGGTCCTGCGTATGCATGTAATGTACATACAGGATTCAAAGAGATTAATGTATAATCAGGCACCATGAAAGCAAAGGTAGATGTAAGATCATTGGAAGTAACATGTTAGCCTTATTAGGTGTCAAATTATAATAATGAACTCTTCTGTGCAAAAGAAATGCTGTTGTATGTTAGATGGGTCTGCAGTACTGAGAAGTGGGTAATACTAAGGTGATACTGCTGCTATTTTAATCAAACAAGTCATTTGCCTTTGCCTTTTTTTTTTTTTTAAGGGTTGATCTGCCTTATCTCAGTTCAGGCTTGTTGCTCTGCTAATGGAAGTGTTTTCTGATTGGTTAAAAGATAGAAATTAAGCTAAATGCTTATGTTTAGCACCTGAATACGGAAGCATCCACAGGCTACCTCTAGGTATAGGCAAAGTAGATAGCCACTTAGGTGAGCAGGCTGCATGGGCCATGGTGGTGTTGCTGCTTATTTTGCCTACCTTGATACTTTAGGGCTAGAGCTGGCAGCTGCTGCTCAGGCATCCTGATGTGCAGAAAGGTAGTCATTATTTAGAAGTGAGGGCAATATTCTTCTCTCTTTCGACCCTGAAACCAGTTGCTATCTTCATTTGTCATGATCCTATATTTTCTTCAGATTGTTTTGCGAACTGTCTGAGGCTGCTGCTCTTTCCTTATCCGTACTGACTGTCATCACTTCTTTTTGCATGAGGAGCCCTGTCCTGGATTCTTGGGCAACAAGATTCTTCCCACCACTGTCTCTTTGTAACCACTGCATATATTTCTTGTTAGGGCCAGAATGTATTGCTTTAAGATACAATAACTCATCTGGACTCATCAATCATACATCTGGACTCATCCAGTTCTCATAAGTGAGAGGACAGGACACAGTACAGATGCAGATGACTGATAAACTACTCATAAAAGTAACGCTGTTGATTTCTGTGGTTAGAGACACTACTGTGTGAGAATTGGCATTGCTTTTTTGTTGCAGATTACAAGAGTTATCAGTCTGTATAATCTATGTAGTCCTTGTCAAAACCATCCTACTTATTTGACTGTGGAGAGGTTCAAAAACAGTATTATATTGTTTAGCAACGGAACTTGCACAGGGTGATTCAGGGGTTCGTAATTGGGCTAGTACTGTCATTGGAACATACTTGATGGTATTTTGCCTTTGATTATTCCCAGCACTGACATGCACATTAATGGCTTATATGTAGGAAAACAAGGTAATAAAACAATTAAGTGTAATAAAATAGGTGGTAACACTGCATGTCTGTGTTAAGGCAAGTCCCATTATTGTGCATAGTACCTGATAAAGCAGTGTATCCAACATACTGATGCTGAAAACTCTGCCAGCAGCGAAGGGCAGTCGAAACATAAATGCCAGATTAGATCCCTTCTCACGTTCTTTCTGTTAAGAAATCAAAAAAAAAAAAAAAAAAAGAAAACACTTCTAGTGCTGGTTTTGGAAGGACAATAATAAAAACATCAAATTGATATTACCTTGAAAGAGGTAAAAGGTGTAAAACCTCTTTACTCTGAGTAGAGTTTCTTTCTAAAACTTGTAGCATCTTTGTTCAGTACTTACAGTTTTTCAGGTTAAAAGATTTTGTTTAATGAATGTTGTTTCAATCATCACATTTCAAATTGAATGGGCATATTCTACCAAATCATTTTAAAAGTGATGGAGGAATTTCAAGTGTGCCTAGAGCAAAGCTCTAGTTATCCCTGCTCCGGTTCCCTGGTGCTGACAGTGTAATGTCATTAAGGTCAGAAAGTCTACTAGGAACGTGAAACATGAACAGAATCTGATGTGAGAGGGAAGAAATGGTATTTCAGTGAATGTGAGGATGTGAGACGAGATTGGATGTGGTCTGGGGTAGAAACTGACTGCTCTGATGCTTCTGGGGAAAGAATATACATAAGTAAACATAACTATAGTTATGCCTTATCACAACTGACTTGCAGAGAAATCCCACTACAATGTGCTTCCTATTTCTTCAGTTATCAGAGAGCAGAACTACAGGTTGGAAGTTATTTTGTTAAGTTTAAGAGGAGGGGGAATACCAAGCTCTCAGTTAAGCAATGTCATGAAGAATGTGTTCTCAAAATGCAGGAATGTTACATGTCTTGAATTGAGACACTTATGTCCAACACATATCTGCTGTAGTACATGCTGGGGACTGACTGGCTGGTAAGTAGCTCAGCAGACAAGATGCCAGGGGCTCTAGTGAACATAAAGTTGAACATGTGCCAGCAATGTGCTTTTCTGGCAAAGGCGACGAATGGTGTCCTGGACTGAGTTAGGAGGAGTGCTGTCAGTATGTTGAGGAAGGTGATCCTTCCGCACTACTCAGCAAGAGTAAAGCCACACCTGGAGTACTGTGTCCAGTTCTAGGCTCCCCAGAACAAGTTGAGTAGGAGCTACTGAAGATAGTCCAGAAAAGCACCACTAAGATGATCAAGAGAATGTAGGATCTCTCGTATAAAGAAAGGCTGAGGGACAGTTGGGACTGTTTAGCCCAGAGAACAGTAGGCTTAGTGAGGATGTCATCAATGTGTAAAAATAGCTGGACAAGGGGCACAGAGAAGACAGAGTTAGGCTCTTTTCAGTGGTGCCTAGGGGACAGGACAAGAGGCAGTGGGCACCAGCTGAAACACAGTTTCTTCCAAATGTCAGGAGACCCATTTTTAGTCAGTCAGAGTGACTGAGCATTAGCACAGGTTGCCCAGGGAGGTTGAGGATTCTCCCTCTTTGGAAACAGTTAAAAGCCCTCTGGACATCATCCTGGGCAACTAGCTCTAGATGGTCTTGCTTGAGAAGGGGCATTAGGTAAGATGTTATCCAGTAGTCCCTTCCAACCCTAACCGTGATCTGATTCTGTGATATACAAATGAGCCATGTGGTCTAGCTAATGGTTTTGTTGAACAGCAGCATTCTAACTCATTTGTCATTGGATAGTCTGGTTACACCTGCTGATTTCTGTGGCTTGGTATAAGTGGAGTTGAAAAAGATGTCACACAAAAGATGTCACAACTCTCCAGATAAAAATACACAGCAAATAACTCTTTAAAACTATGCCGTTATTCTGTCCTTTAAAAAAAGTCACCTCTGTCAATTTCTTCACATTAAAGGGGTTTCAAAAATTTTAAGGAAATAAAATATAATTACTATTTCAGTTTTGGTTTTTTTTTTATTATTTCAATCACTATCTGTTCTGACCAAATACTACTGCCTTGTACTAGAGATTTTTCTCAATGAGAAATACATACATAGAAACACACTCATGCTCTTGCACATATATGCATACATGTGTGCTTTGATGGCTGAGCAGCAAAGGGGTGTTTCTAGCAAACTGTGTGCTTCTAAGAGTTGAAGAAAGCAGTCTAATTGTACAAAGAACACTTCCACCTACATAAGCATGTTGTTGTGCTTACTGCTGTATGCCACAGAAACAAGAAGTTTTGTATTTCTTTTGTAGCTCAGTCTTATATATTCGAGTGTTTTTAGTGCAGTCAGACAAAGTGGAAGATATTTTTCTTCAGATGCTATTGAGAATTAAAACTTGTCTATTTTGGAAAAAATGCTAAGATTTGTTTCACAACAAATTCTTCAAAATTGAAATTACATGTATATTGTAACATATGTTGCATTAAATCCCTTTAGATTCATGGCATAAAATATTTTATAAGGAATTGGCCGTGAAATGACTATTTTCGTATTATATGACTCAGGTATATGTTTATCCTTCCATCTGTTTAAAGAAATTTGCAGCAGATTCTGCCTTTGTGCCGTGAAATGTGTGGGTAAAGCAAGAGATATTTGGGGAATTATTTGATTCTTATCCAAAATTCTGATAATAAATGTAAGGACATTCCCATTTCTTTTATTTTAAAATGGCAGCTTAGAAATTCATTCTCTCCCTTTATTTTAATTTTCTTATATTTTTCCTTCCATCTCTTATTATAGGTTTGCTTATTCTTGCCTAAAAGAGATCTGCAAGAAATAGCTTTTACTTGGGCACTTGTATTGAGCTCTGTTTTATTACTTGCTTCCCAGAGAATAATGCAGATATAGAAGCCAGAAATGTGCCAGAATGTCCCAACAGTTTTATTTTATAAGTGTGGTGCCAAGCAGCTCCTTCCCTGACACTTTTTGGAATTAACAAGGAAGGGGATATAATTACTTAAACAAAATTATAGATAATTTCTAGTAATACAAATAAAAGATCATGGCACCCTGTTAAAATGATAACATTCAGACTTGGGGCAGGGGAGGCAAATCTCCTTACCTTTTCTAATTTGGACAGTGCAAGAGAATAGCAGTCTTTGGCTCTGAACTGCATGAATCTCATATTGGCTGGGTGAGTTAGTTCTGTGATAATGCTTAGGCTTGAGAACAACCTGTATTTTAAAAGAATGTAACAGTTAGATCTCTAATTATAACAATTCACAAATGTAAGTCTCTACATAATGCTGTAGCTTGTACTCATGCCCATGTTTTTAATCAGGTCCCTGAAACCTGTGGTGTTTTTTGGCACAATGGGGTGCTGGCAAAATAGCAGAGGAAACTACAAAACATTCTCTCTAGAATTCACAAAGAAGCAAACATAGGTTCAAAGGTTGATCTTATAACATATTTTAATGCTAGAAAGGAACCACTTAATTTCATTACCAGAGGTTTTATATAATAATTCCTAAAATGACACAAATCTGTAGGAAACAACAAAAAAATGCAAAACTCTATAGCCTGCACCTATTACCTGCTTGCATGTGACTACTATTAGAACTGCCTTATGTAGTCATTACATTTGATTTCTTTATTTTGTAGTTTTGTTTATATGCTTAGTGTCCACAGACTGAGCAACATAGATGAAAATTGACACTACTTGGGGGTTGCTGAGAAAAAGTATGCTTATGTATACTTACGTTCTCATTTTGAAATACTTAAAATACACAGAATACTTATAAATAAACACTAATTCAGGCTTCCAGTAACAAAAAGACAGTGAATAAAATTTAACTCTGATGTAGCTGAATTACACAGATTTTCACAAAGCAAACTAAAGACCCCTTCCTCAGCCCTCAGAGCTCTAACAGCTAGAAATAAATGTATATCTTAAGCTATGCTATACTAAGCAACTTGGGATAAAACTTGGCTTATCATTTAAGAATTTCCTCTACAGATTAGTGTCAGAAAATGAGATGTCCACTTGTAATCTGTTTTGCTGATCCTGAAAGTGCTTATTTACATGTGACAATAGATAATTGTAGTACTAATGACATCATTAATGTGGCTTCAATCAGTTAAAAAATAACGTGGTTTTCTTGAAAGCTGAATTTAGTAAGTTAGTGTCAAATGGAATCCAATGTACCTTTTTTGCAAGTCTTTAGTCTTTTCCCCTCATTTTGTAAGGAGGAACTTCACTGAAATGGCAATTCAAGCAGAGCCTAAATGTAGGGAAACGTGTGTCAAAACTATCTGCCAGTACGTGTTAATACCATATTATTGCAATACAGTTTCCTAAATCTCTCAATGCCAAAATGTAGACTGGTAATGATCACATGATCCCAAACATGTCCTGAATATGTGATGGTAAAAATGCTAGCCTTTCTTTTGTTAGCAGTTATCATGTCACTGAGTAACCAAATATTAAGTGTGAACACACAAGGACAAATAGAATTGGTGAAGTGGGAGAGCATGTGGATCACTTAATAATAACCACTTGAGTATGCTGCAGTTTGAAAGGCACTGTGCATGCTTAGGAATTTCTGTGCCTTTTTAACTCTTACATTCAGACTTTGATACAAACTTTGAGTGATGCAGTATTGTTATACAAAGTCTATTTATGTCCTACTAAAGATTAAGCATTTAGGGAATGGTGTCTTATGTGCATAGATTAAATACATAACCACACCCTCGAGATGCAACTGTGGTACATCTTCACTTCTATGATGCGTTTTGTAAAAACCTGTGAAGTACTCATAAAAATTGGGGGAAAAAAAAAATCCTGGTAATATCACACTTGAAGGTAGGAACTTGTATGTATTAAGCAGCTTAACTAATGTGTTAAAGTTCTGAGGAAGGAGAATATGAATTTCCTCTGTTAATTCTGTATCATGTAGCATAGAATTACTTAAGCTTCTGCTGGCTGGAAATTTTCTTGTATTGCTGTATTAAAGGACAGGCATTCATATCTGAAAACTAGCAATATAACATTCAGAACTAAGAGCAACAGGAAATTAAAAGCTGATCTAATGACAAAATGTACCAAAGTTACAGGGAAAAATGAAGTTTACCAGGTTTTTGTTAAAGATGGGTTTAGTTAGTTACCAGATATAAAAGCTGATTTGTATTAGGAAATCAGTTTCAAACCTGGTCTTAGTTAAATACGTATTTTACTTATCAATGCCTTTTAGCAGAATCAGGGGAAAATGACTTCCCAGGCAATGAAGTTCAGATTGCCTCTTGCCCTGAGTGTAAGGCATGCTGCCCACAAGCTTTCAGCACTGGAGCAGGCTAAGATCAGACTTTTTATTCTTTTTTTTTTTTATCCCATTCTAGTGAAAAAGACTGGGCAGGTAGGAGAAAGCCCTCCTCAGCCTAATGAAGACATGGATGGCTGTTGATCTGGTATATGGGAATAAGACTAGCAAGAGAGACATTTAGTTCTTTCCTGAACCAAAAAGATAAACCAAGAAAACAATTAAATACCATCATAAAACCTCATCTGGTTTATCTACAGCACAGTGCTGATTGCTAGGTACCAGCCATACCATTGACTTTGATACATGTCCTGCTGTCAACAGGCTTCTTGAAGTATTTGAAACATAGTCTTCAAGATGTTAGCTGTTAAAAACAGGGCCTCCTGAACACTAACATTTAAACCTATTAATTAATAGAAAGCAAGAGTAAATATATAAACACCCCTAGTACAGACCTACTGCCTGATGGCACCAACTATTTTTCTGAAGTGGATTTACAGCTGTCAATAGGGACTCAATGATTAGCTTCATATTTCATATAAAAAAATCAAAAAGCATATTTCTCCCGGTACTTTTAAACTGTGCTAAATTGTTCTTTCCCTTCCAAACGATTAAAAATTTCCTCTTAGTCAGTGTGCCCATTTGAGTCACACTTCTTTACTCCTTCTATATACAATTAAGTCAGATAAGCTAATGTTGTGTCACAGTTTTAATTGGTATGGGACAGTTTCTAGCTGTAAAAGTGCTATTAACCCTGTTGTTATAAACAATACATTGTCTTCTAAGGTGGGGTGACACAAACTCTCCTGGCAAAGCAAGATTATTAATTTATGTAAATAAGGGAATAATGTCAGAACAGGTATCTGAGAACCAAACTGAACCTAGGCCAAACAGTACTTTGGCCCACTTGCATCATGCCTGTTTACTACCCTTAACGAGGTCAGCTGATCCACGTCAAATTAGGGAGGTTTAGAATAGCCTCTCTTCTGAATGATTTAACTTAGTGACGTTAAGTGGAACCTGCTTTACTGATGTAGTAACTTTGAGAACAGCATATATTAGCAGAAAACCAGTGATTTAAAATCCTTCGACATCACAGTTTGTGTTAAAAACCTTTAAACACATTTTTAAAGTTGAGCTGTGAAACTATTTACGTTAGTGCAATGAATGCAGTTTGTTTCGTAGAGCAGGTAAATGCTACACTACTTAGGCCTCTTCCCAAAGCTTACTTATTCCTACACCTTTATACCACATAAAAATGCACTGAAATTATTATACATGTTCTAAGGAGAAAAGTTAGGGAGAAAAGTCGTGCTGTGTCTTACACTAAGACATTTATTCTGATTTCTTCTGATATCTGTAAAAAGTACCATGCAGTACTAAAAATATACTGAACCAGATATATAGTTTGGACCTGAGCTAACTCTGCCATCTAGTTGTAAGCATTGTGCAAGACAACTTAATTATTAGTAAATTCTAGCTGGATATCTATAGTATGTAATGTACTTGTGTTACTATCTTTTAGTAATTTACAAAGTAGAACACAATAATGGGAAAAACCAACTGGCACTTTTTAAGTTCTTTTTGTTTGTTTGTTTGTTTTCTCAGTCAGCTCAATTTTTTGTTATTTTTTATATTTGGGGGTAAAATGTATTTCTGAAAAATTGAAGTGATACATGTCAAAACCTCAGTGAGATACCCTAGCACAATATGGTTAAGAGTAGACTTCAGTGATGCACACATTAAATTTAATTATAGCTTCTAAGTTAAATTTAGGTGTGACTATGAAATACACATATGCTAGTATCAGGTAGAAATTCAAAACCTGAAAGTCAGAAAAAGAGAGAACTTGTGCAACATAGATTTTGCTGCTTGTGAGAACATGCAGAAGTGCTAACAGCATTTAACTGCATTCTCACACGACTGTGTTAAAAAAAGTCTTCATTGAAATACTTGTCTTTTAATGAGCTCATTTTTCTGAAATACAGACTCAAGAGACTTTGACTACGCACTTATCTCCAGCCTTATATGGAAGGCTTGACACAGAAAAGGGAAGGACTATCCAATGATACTGAATCCTCTAGGGAAGGACTTAGTTTTGTCCAGGTCTTACTAGAGTGAACAACAGGAAGTGCTAGGCCTAAGCCCAAAATCAAGGAGGCATTTCATACTTGACTGTGTGATGTGTTTTGTGTGCGGACTTTTTTTTGTCTGTTTGGGTTTCTTTAAGCAAATAAGAACTTTTTTCACAGTTTAAAGGGACACATATCTTTTAGTACTTGTAAAATCAAGATATTTAACAAAAGTGAGGCTTTGATCAGGGAAGGTTCTCAGATGAAAAGGAAATCTCAGAGTGTTTAGTAGCTCTTCAAAGCACTTCCTTTTCAGCATCTTCACAAGACTGGCAATTTTTTCACTGAAATCAGTTATTCCTTCATGACCCTTAGTACATAGTTGTCTTACATAATGTTGCATACACGTGCCTAAAAACCTCAGTTTTGTTCAAAACTAAACATTTAAAATGTGACCAGTTACTATTAACTTCACAGTGATAAATCGCTTACCTTTTATCATTAGAAGGATCTGCTTTTCATACTGGCTTTAGCATTACTGGGAAAGACTGTTGCACTGAGGAAAAATTTCTTTTCTCAACTATCTTGGGTCCTAAGTCTTCAAGAGTAGCTTTCTTTTGCTTCCTGCAAACCTGACAGTTGACTTTTTAAATGATCATTGAGTTTTGGGATGCATAGAATTTTAGGAGAATACCTTAGGATTCTGAGTATATTGCTAAGCAGGTTAGCAAGAAGTTTGCCCATGTAAGACACTAATTCATATATGGGAAAAATTAAATAGAAGAAAAGAGGAAAAAAGGTAATTTCTAATAGCAGTACAAAAGGCTCTAGATATTTCACAATTAACGAGGATGTATAGATAAATTGCAAAAATATCTTACCTAAAGAGTGTTTGAACATTTACAATAGTCTTAGCATCTGCCATGTAGTCTTCCTCAGCGCTCATTGTACTTTCTTTGTCCACCACCACCATATTAGCTGCAAATGTGACCCCACATCTTAGTAAGTCATCTAGGCTTTTGTGGAGAAAAAGAGGGAGAAAGAAACAAGTGACTTAAATATGGACCACTTAAAAGATTAGGGATGGCTGTAATTTGCAGATCACAGGCGTGAGTTGCTGGTTCCCTTCATCTCCATGTACATACCGTAACTTCCAATACAATCTATGTTGAGAATATAATCTCAGTTCATAGAATAGGATATGAATGATTATTCTCCTTTAAGTCATACATAATGCACTTCAGTAGGTTGTTATAGTCCCTCTCCTTTTGGTAAAATGATACATTTATTGCAACTTCTTAAAATAAGCCTTTAATGTTTACTCGGGAAAACAGTATGTCCCTGCATGCTGCAACAACTTACTTCATTGCAATTACTTTTGGAATAAACAGACCCAAATAAATGCTATGGGTTGCTCTTTCCCACAATTACACTTCATTTTCAAAATGCTAATGTTCTATCAGGGCATCTAATATATTCCTCTTTAAGGTTAATCTAAGAGCTCAAGTGTTCTCATGATGCTTTTAGGAGCAGACATACATCCGTAAAGCCTTGCAGGCTGTTGGATGGTGTTTCCCATGAAGCCTGACAATAGGAAACACTCACAAACAACTGAGTTACAGTTCTCATCACGCCTTGTAGCTTTGTTTCCAAAATGAAGCACGTCAGTTGTTTTAACAATAACATTTTCCATAGAAACAAAGCGATGTTGGAAAAGATTTGAAAGGACTTTTCTGTGATGAAGGCGACTGCTAGGAACCTAGCCATTTTTAAGCAAGTGAAAATAAGAAAGGGTGAATGTCATGGTTTCCAAGGGGGAACTGGAAAACTAACTTTTTGCATTGTTCTGTTTACATTTAAGATGAAAAGCTGTTTTGCCATTACAGTTCCTTCACATTTGGCAATCTGTAGTATCAGTTGATCCCTGAAAACAACAGCATATTCTGAAATATCCAGATTATTTGCATTTCAAGGTTTCACAAGCTCAAAAGCTTTTCTTATTTTAGCAGATACATTTAGCTAATTTGTGGAAAATTCAGAAAGTGCTGCTTTAGAAGTATTGTTATTCTAGTTTTAAAGTATCTTTAAGTATAGGTTTCTTAATAGCGAATAGACTCCTATACAACTCTGAAATCTGTTCAATATGAGTTGGAGAAACATTGTTCAGAATCCAGAAAAACTGGATTCTGTTAATTTAGAGTACGAAATAAGGTGATTTTTTTTTCCACCTGGGGATTGATTATTATGGGCTTGTAGCCCTGACTTTAGATATATAGTGAAGCAAACCATTTTCTTCTTTAAATGGACTCGGCAATACAGGAGTTTACTCAAATGCTCATGAGTCCTTGCTCTTCTCTTGTTTCTGCCTGATTTTTACATTAAATCTATGTTGCTAAAACTAGATATGCAAGTATATATTAGCAAAGGTGAAGACAGAAATGTAAGGGTAGGTGATATTTATAGTAGCAGAAGGTATTAGACACAGTGAAGATTGTCGACATTTTGCAGCTATCTTTACAAAACTCTAGTAAGTAAACCTAGACAAATTATATCTAAGTATAGAATGACAGTAGAATCTGGCAATTTGCAGAAACAATGCACCTAAATAAGTCTTAATCTTATGTTTTTGAAAACATTGTCCTGGTTGCAGCTGTAACAGTTTTTTTTTCTTTTTTTTTTTTTTCCTTCTAGTAGCTGGTGTTTTGGCTTTAGTCTGAGAACAATGCTGACAACCCACTGATGTTTTAGTTGTTGCTCAGTAGTGCTTATCCTGATCAAGGACTTTTCAGTCTCTCATGCTCTGTCAGTGAGGAAGGGCACAAGAAGCTGGGAGGAAAAAGAGATAGGACACCTGACCCAAACTAGGCAAAGGGCATATCATATCATGCCCAGTATATAAACTGGGGAGAGTTGCCTGGAAGGGCCACATCACTGCTCAGGTCAGGCTGGGTATTGGGTGGTGAGCAACTGTATTGTTTATCACTTGTGTTTGTTTTTTTTTCTACCCCCTTTTAGTTTTATAGTCTCTCCCCTTGTTATTTCCTTTATTATTAGTAGTAGTAGCTTATTGTATTTTAAACTGTTCTTAAACTGTTCTTATCTTAACCTGCAGGTTTTACATTCTTTTGACTCTCCTCCCCATCCTACCTGTAGGAAAAGGAGAGAGGTGAGTGAACGGCCATTTGGTATTTAGCTACCAGCTGGGTTTAAACCATGACAATATTAACCTGCATTCCCTGTCACACTTTTCACTAATGACTTGCAAGTCAGAAATTTGAAATCCCAAACTATAGCACACAGACACAAACCATGCATGCAAAAAGATCATCTTCAAATACAACAGACGTTTAAACATGCAATGATGATACACACAGCAAACCACTGAGTACTACAACATTAAGTTTTCTAACAGTTATTTCACCTACTTGTCGATAGAGCCCACCATGTAGTAAACCATTGGAAACCAACAGATTGCATCCAGAAAATGCATATCTGGCCTAAGCAGCAGATGGGATTACAAAATGAAAGACAGTATCACAACAGCAGCATCTTTTCTGAAATATTTCAATAAACTGGTAGCATTTTAAAAAATAATAAAAAAGCAAACAAAAACTTTGGCATTATAATATCACTTTGAATAGGAAATAGAATGCTTATATTAATAATTTCACCTTTTAAATCAGAAATTTTACGGCACATCACAATTCTAAATGTAAGAATGAATGACTGTTTTCAAAGACACACTACCAAATTATACTCCAATGCATGACTTAGGAGTATTTAAAATAAGCAGTGAGAATTTTCGATTAAAATGTGAAGCAGAAACCCAATTATCATTTATGTTTTGTGTCTACCACTCCATTCAAGCCAATGAGACAATCTTAGATGAAACCTTATTTTTAAAATGGACTGTGACAGCCAAGATACTGTATTTTACTGCATTGTTTTTTAATCATAAATTTTACTGGTTTTCTTCTTACATACCAAAAAACATCAGAAATTTTAAAACACGTGCTGTGTAGATATTAGAGCAAACATACTGTAATAAATTGCCCTGACACATAGAGAAACTAGGGATATAACAACATGGCATAGATATGCTAATTGAAGGTGGGTGAATTCCTAAGGCCAATCAAGTAAATTGCAAAGTTCCAATTGTCTCGAATGGCAGCCTGAATTCTACCTCATGCATGTATGCAAAGCATGCTGGCTTTTCAGATAGCTTCTGTAGTCCCATTAATTCATTTCAGAGGAATTGCCGCAAATGTTGTGTAGACAGATAAAATGCTAAGGATATTAGCTTAATCAGCAACCATAGCTTTTACTTTATGCTAATAAAAAGTGGGTTTAGCCATAAAATGTCACAACCGCACTGAAGGATGTAAACTTGGGCACTACGCTGAAAAAGAGAATAAGCACCAGAGGGCACTGTAGGCTCACATCTTTAATCATAAGAAAGTTGCACGCTGGAATTCCTTTAGCCTAGTTTAGGCTTTTACCTATTTGCATAATTCACTTTATGCCATAACATGTACATAAAAAAAAAAAGCTCCTGTTTTGCAAAGAGGTGCAATAAAGCTTCACCAAAGAGCTGTTCCAGGCCAAAGTGGGACACTTCACAGCAGGCTTTTGAATAATAAATCACTTAAACTAGAACATACGTATGCAAAGGGAAGTGTCAGCTCGGAACCAGAACCTGTACATCATTTATCTGCTGTCCTTTCTTTGAGTCATAGCTTGATCTAATTTCCTGTATACGGCTAACCTCTAGTTTCGTGTCTTCCAAATCGTGATTTTTAAGTACACGAGCAGTACCAAAGCGTTGCAAAAAAAGTCTCATTCATTGTCAGATCAGAGATGAATCAGTCTTGCCTTGCCACGGAAGAATTTGTCTGAAATTTTAAACAGCTAATACAAGAAAGGCTAAAAATTCCAGTGATCTTCAGACAGATACAGTAGTAATGACAATATTGCAGGTTTCTCCCATGACTATAGACTGAGTGGGTGTCTTACTGGATTAAAGAACTGCTTATCTTGCAGTCTAAAATTATTAAAAAGATACCTAAGTGGTCCAGGCCACTAACTGCTTTCTGTTAAGCAGGTTAGTGTTGCCTGAACTGCTGTCATGTATTTGAGAAACTGTTACACACTTTGCTTTTTACAGTGTTTGGTTTACAGTGTTTAGCAGTAATATTCACATTATTTGGAGTATTTTTTAGAAACACTTAGCTGAAACATGGGCCACAGAATAAGGACACATAAATTCACTAAGGCCATGTGCGGTCAGTAAAAAGTCAATTTTGTAAACATAAGAGTATTATTTTTGTTACAAATTTTTCTCAAAGATAAATATGCCTTAATGGTTTTTATTTTAAGTTGGTCATGTTAAAAGTGATTGTTTATTGAAGTAATGGTAAAATGAGCTTAAATTGCACCACAGTAAAATTAAAATCTACTTACGGGTTATCCAGGAGTAATACAATGGGATTTAGTTCCTTCTTTGGTCGGTAGTAAGCTCTGAGTGGAACAATGAAGTTATATAAACCATTTCCAGCAGTTTCTGCTGCAACTATAATCAGTTTATTTTTGAATCCATAGGCTTTGGCATCTTCATAGTAGTTATGCTGGCATCCCTAAAATCAAAATAAGAAACAAGTTCAGTGGATATTAATCACAGAATCATAGGATGGTTTGGGTTTGAAAGAACCTTAAGATCATCTAGTTCCAACCACCCCACCATGGGTAGGGACTCCTCACACTAAACCATGTTTTCCAAAGCTCTGTCCAAACTGGCCTTGTACACTGCCAAGGATGGATCCTTTACTACTTATTTGGGCAACCTGTTCCAATGCCTCACCACCTTCACAGTAAAGAACTTCTTCCTTATATCTAACCTGAATTTCCCCTGTTAAAGTTTAAACTGATTGCCCCTTGTCCTATCACTACAGTCCATGATGAAGAGTCCCTCTCCTTGGAGGCCTCCTTCGGATAATGGAAGGCAGCTATGAGGTCTCTTCTCCTTCTCTTTTCCAGGCTGAAGAGAATAAAGAGATTTAGCTGTGACATTAAAGGGTTTTACCATTAGAAATAGAAAATTTTATCAGATGACCTGATATGGGCCTGATTAGACATAAACAAACGCTTAGCGATGAAAAGGATGATAAGACATTACAGCTTAGTAAATGCTGAATGAACCTCATCTCTAAGCAGAAAGCAGAATTTAACTCTTTTCAGATGAAAGATATAAATGAGAATGCAGTTTTATCCGGTAAGAGAAACTACTTTTACCTTATCTAGCCTTAGACAACAGAAGGGTACTTTTTCATGCAGAAGATGACAAAATGTGGGAGAGCTTCCAATATACGGAGAGTAAGGAGGATAACCTTTGGCATACCTAGAAGAGAACAAACATTTTTCAGTACAGCAAATCGTTAAAACACAGTTTACTATACACCGATTTTATGGGATGTTTATATGTACTCTTAAATTCTGCAGTTATCTGTAGACTCAAGTACATGAACTATTTTGAATAAGGATCAAAGGAATGTGTTTTGTAGCTTCAACCAATTCAATAATGTTGAGTGAAAGCTATTATGATTTTTGTGGACTAAAGGAATTTTGCTTGGGTTGTTCATTTGGGGTTTTTTATAGGTATTTTTGGAAATGTGTTGACGTATAGTGCGCTGTTCTAGTGTTTTGAGAGCATGCAATGCATTCAGCTCTGGGGTCCCTATCACAAGAAGGACATGGATGTGTTGGAGTGAGTCCAGAGGAGGGCCACAAAGACAATCAGAGGGCTGGAGCACCTCCCCATAAAGACATGCTGCGAGAGCTGGGCTTGTTCAGCCTGAAGAAGAGAAGGCTCCAGGAAGACCTTAGAGCAGCTTCCAGGGCCTAAAGGGGGCCTACAAGAAATCTGGAGAGAGATGTTTTACAAAGGCATGTAGGGATAAGACAAGGAGTAGTTCCTTTAAACTGAAAGATGGTAGAGTAGTTTTATATACTATATAGATCCATAAACATACATAGATATGAGATATATATAGGAAATATGATATATATGATATCTTGCTTCTTTACAGTAAGGGTAGTAAGACACTGGAACAGGTTGCCTAGAGAAGTTGTAGCTGCCCCTATACCTGGGAGTGTTCAAGGCCAGGTTGGGCGGGGCTTTGAGCAACCTGGTCTAGTGGGAGGTGTTCCTGTCCATGGCAGGGGGGCTGGAATGAGATGATCTTGAAGGTCCCTTTTGACCCAAACAATTCAATGACTTGAAGCACCAGAAACTTCTAAGTTTTTAAAAAAGCAAAGCAAGGAAACAGAAATAATTCTGGTTCCTTTTCTTTCTCCATTTTTCTTGAAACATTTTTCAAGACTGAGGTCATTACTTTCTTGATTTGGTAACATACCTTCAACATGGTTGAAATGAATTTTAAATGGCAAATCCTCTTTCTGAAGATGAAATTTGTAATTGGCCTTAGTGTTTAATAAGAGGCCTTTTAAACCCCAGTATTTCAGTCTGCAGATTTAAGATTACTTGCTCTATTATGTTTCATTGGAGTTTTATGATTTTCCCTGGGGATTCTCATGCTTGCCACTGGTGTAATCGTCCATTGCAGTTTTAACATCCCTGTCAGTAATCCCAATAAACATAATTGCTTATCTGCATGGCAGTTACAGGACTGACTCTTCCATTTTTATCTGAGTAATGCATCACTACTTTCAGTAACACGCTAACAAGCACTTTAGATTAGATGCATAATTTGCCTCATACCGGGCCTTTTTGTCATTCCTACATTTTGCACTCAGACACCTAGCCTGAGGATTCAACAAGCCTGTTGAATGATCACTGCAATCTCAGGACAAAAGTACTTATCTGTTTACAAACCAGTAGAATCCTGGCTTTATAATCACAGAATGTAAGAAAAATGGTCATAAAAAATTATTAAAAATTGCAAGACACAACTAGATCTTTACAACTCAATACAGATCTTTACAACTCAATACAGAATATCTCTAGCAGACAGAGGAGGTAATCTGTTTTGGTTTTTTTTTTTTAATTTCAAAATAGGCATAACAGTGTTCTGCTAACAGACAGTAGCATTTCATGAAAGGGAATAGTTCCATAATTGGCCTTTACGGGTTGCTACAACTGTATGGATTGATCTGCACATAAAAAAAACATAGATGCCATTTACATAGTATTGGCTTTTCAAATTACGTTGTTTAATTTATATTCAATATACATACTCTAAGCCTGCAGAGACTTCTTCATCTGATGGGGTAGTTTCATCTTCTGACTGGTCACTTAGCAAGTCACATGTCTGAAGTGAGGATGAGTCTGCAACCTCCAAAACAGGTGCTATACTGGGCCGTCTGCCCTCTCTACCTCCCTCAGAAGGAAGAGCCAGCGTTGGTCCACTGGATGTTCTGCATCCTGTGTCTTGTAAATCAATGGCCACTGTCCCTGTAGTAGCATAGAAAGCATTTTCTCAGTGTGGTTTTTCTATCATTGGTATATACTTTATTGTTAATCACCTTTTCAAAATCATACCATATATAACTAATCCACATTTATATGCATCAACAACCTGCATGAATTTATTAAGAGCATTTTTTTAATTAAAGCAGCTTATAAAAACTTATTACAGGCAACCAGTTGTGACTAACAAATTATCCATGTGATTACTGTTACTTTTTATGCAAGTCTTAAGCAGTTTAATTCCAGTTTAATTTATTTTCATTAATTTAATTTAAGTACAAGGGTAAGTGCTTAATATTTTTTCTTTCTGTGTACTATTTTAATTACTTAAAATTTTAGGAACACAGTGTTAAAAGCTTTAAAATGCACTGTTAACTGAATGTGTTGTGGGCTTGTTTTGGGTTTTTTTTGTTTTTACTTACCCATGCTGGCTATTATACTGTGTACAGGTAATCTAGAAGTTCCATGATAAGACAATTTTGATTCCTGTTTTTTTCTATTTTTTTCTTGCTTCTTAAAAGCGGAATTCTCTTCTTTGGTGATATTTATGTAGAAGCATGTATCTGTAGAACTCATGATATATCGAGGACCTGGATTCAGCAAAATGTTTTTGTTATCTTCCTTTCTAACACCAATCAGACAGACTCCAAACCTTAATTAGAAAAGGAAAGGCATGGTTCATTTTGCATAGATCATATATACCAGAATTTCCACTGTCAAAAATCACCCCCCAGTATACTTTTGCAGAATATCAACATTTGCAGATTTTTGGATGACAAATGTTTGAAAAATATTTTCTTCTAAACAGACTGTCCTGGGTTCAGCAGTAGCAGTCATTTTTTCTCCTTCTTAGTGGCTGGTGCAGCGCTGTGTTTCTAACTTTCA